>JBBYHM010388578.1:0-14880 GCA_038381775.1 Adansonia rubrostipa | reverse complement strand
TGCACATCAAAGGGGCATTAAGGCATCCAAATCCTAAACTACCACAACCAAAAGCCACAATAATGCATGATAATCCTTAGAGGGTGATGGAAACATGGAGAGCTCACTAAAATTATGAAGATGCTGAAAAATATAAAATGAAAGTGATAGAGTGAAAAGTTATACAGACAAAACTTCACGTCTTGGCCAAATAATTGGAGCAGTAGAGATGGCTTGAATTTCCCTGATTTCCTTGTTGTTAATAAGCAAGAAAAAGAGAGAAATAATGAGGTTTTCATTCTGGTATGGATAAGGGTGATTTTTACAATGTGTAATGGTTGAGGAATAAGTGTTTTAGGGTTGTTCTTTGGGTGGTGGGTGAAGAGCTATAGGATTCTGGTTTTCTTGGTGTAGGAATGGTTTTGTAAATTGAAAATGAACTAGAATCTAACCTTTTTTAGCTGAGATAGAAGTGGTCCCTTTATACTAGCATTTTGGAGGCAAATTGGAGGTGTTTTTGGCCATTTCTCAAGGGGGACAAGGTGCTGTCAGAATGGTGGCTATAGGGTGGCTATAGGGAGCAACTTGCTGCCAATGTGATAGGCATTGGGTGGCTGGTTTAAATGCCAAAATGATTTGCCAGCAAATAGGGTGGCTAATGGTGATATTGGTTAACAAGCTAGGGAGTAGGGTGATCATGTGATATTGACCCTTTTTATCTAATTTAGACTTAAAATATTTTGATTAATTCAAAAGTCCAAATTCATAATTTGACATGGGTTTTGATCTTTTTTTATACAAATAAACGAGTTAAAATCGAGTTTTTGATCAATGATGATGAGTCAAAAATGCTTGGATTATGTAAAATTAGCTCGGTTGCTAAAAAAAATTAGCCCGGACAAAATAAAGTGTCTACACCCCTAAAAAAGAAAGTCATGTAGTGAACCCGCAAAAGTTATTTAGAAGTCTGAGAAAATATCGGTTAAAGCTGAACCTGATGAAATATACATTCAGAGCCAGGTCTAGAAAATTATTGGGTTTTGTTGTAAGCAAAAGAGGAATTAAGGTTGATCTAGATAATATCAAAGCTATATAGGAGTTGCCATCCATACGCACACCGAAAGAAGTGAGAAGTTTCTTGCGGAGATTGAATTACATCGCTAGATGCATATCTTAACTCACGGATAAATGTGATCTAATTTTTTGGCTTTTACGAAAATAAGATCTTGGTAAGTGGGATAGTGAATGCCAAAATGATTTTGAAAAAGTTAAGTAATATCTCTCTAATCCATCGGTATTCGTAGTACTTGCTTTGAGATGACCTTTAATCCTGTATTTGTCAGTGTTTGAAAAATCCATGGGCTATGTGTTAGGGCAGCATGATGAGACTGGAAAGAAGGAACGGGCAATCTATTACCTTAGTAAGAAATTTTTGGATTATAAGGTAAATTATTCCTATATAGAGAAGATAGGTTGTACTCTAAATAGAGCATCAAATGCATTAAGGCATGGAAATAGCGCAATTTTAATATCTCCAAAATGGGATTATCACCTTTGTATAGCCTAGATAATTTTTGATTGCACCAACAATATGGCGAAATATGAGGCATGTATTATGGGGCTTCGAGCAGCATTAGAAAAGAAGGCCCAGGTATTGAAAGTCTAGGAGATCCAACCTTGGTAATTTATGAATTGCATGGAGAATGGGAAACGTGAGACCTAAGGTTGCAGTATATAAAAAATCGATCCTAGAATTACTGGAAGAATTCAAAGAAATAGACTTCATTCATCTGTTTCATGATGACAATCAAATAGCAGATGCTCTAGCCACCTTAGCTTCGATGTTCAAAGTAAACAAGGCACAAGAGGTGACACCCATTGAGATGAGTATTTATGAATTCCCTGCATACTGCCACAACATTCAGATTGAGGCAGATAGCCTTCCATGGTATCATGATATTAGAAATTATTTGAAGGATCGAGTATATCGACCAAATGCCTTAAAAACTAAGAAGAGAACCTTAAGAGGGTTGGCACTGAATTTTATCTTAGACAGAGAGATTTTGTATAAGAAAAGTTTCGACCAAATATTGTTAAGGTGTGTTAATGCTTCTAAAGTAAAGAAAATAATAAAAAAAGTACATGAAGGGGTTTATAGGATTCATGCCAATGGACACAAGATGGCAAAACAAATAATGAGATTGGGCTACTTCTGGATGACTATGGAGAGTGGCTGTATCAAGTATGCATGAAAGTGCCATAAGTGTTAATTCTATGCTGGCAAAATTCATGTCCTACCCGTACCGTTACATGTCATGATTGTGCCATGGCCTTTTCCTATATAGGGTATGGATGTCATCAGACCTATTACTCTTGCAGCATCGAACCGATATCATTTCATCTTGGTGGCCATTGATTATTTCACCAAATGGGTGAAAATCGCTTCTTTTGCAAATGTCATAAGATTGGTGGTGATTAAATTTCTAAAGGCCAATAGCATTTGTAGATTCTGGGTCCCTGACAGAATTATAACGGATAATGCCTTTAACTTGAATAATAAATTGATGACAGAGGTCTGTACCCAGATCAAAATCTCTCATCACAATTCAGTCACATATCATCCGAAGATGATGGGGCTGTAGAAGCTGCCAAAAAAAATAAAGAAGATTATGGGAAAAATGGTGAAGACTTATAAAGATTGGCAATTTGGTCATAAAAGCTGCTAACAAAAATATTAAGAAGATTATGGAAAAAATGGTGAAGACTTATAATGATTGGCACAAAAAGCTTTTGTTCCTCTCCTTGCTTATCGAACCTTGGTATGGACCTCAACTGGGGCAACACCTTACTCATTGGTGTATGGCACAGAGGTAGTACTACTAATTAAAGTTGAGATCCCATCACTTTGAATATTAATGGAGATCGAATTGAAAGAAGCTAAATGGGCACGAGATTGCTACGAACAATTAAACTTCATTGAAGAAAAAAGGTTGAAAGCGATCCAGCATGGGCAAATGCACCAGAAAAGGATGATGAAGGCCCATGATAAGAAAATTTATCCAAGACAATTTCATGAAGGAGAACTGCTGTCGAAAAAAATCCTTCTGATAAATCCATGACACAAATAGGCGCCTAAATAGGAAGGGTCTTATGTGGTTCATAAGGCATTCTTAGGATGTGAATTAATCCTTACCGAAATGGATGGAGATGTCTTGCCAAACCCCATCAATGCAAACAATGTAAAGAAATACTATGCTTAAAAAATAAAAAAAAAACCAAAAAAATAAAAAAAAAGAATAAAACAAAAATTAGATGAAAACCCGAATAGGGCATTCGATTAAAGGTGATATAAAGGGGAGGCTTTGAGTTGAAAACCTTAAAGGGTGGCTCAAGCAAAGAAAAAAATGATCAAATAGTAGGCATGATATGATCAAACACCTTTAAAAGATGGATCTACTTAGAAGCAGATATTTTATCTAGAAGAAATATTCAAATATCTAAATTCAATTATCCAGACCTTTTCTTCGACATTTGCCATTATCTTTATGAATATCTTCTTAGGCATTTTACCATTATTTTTGTACAAAAGCCAATATTCTACTTTCTTTCCTTGAAATGCAACCTCTGTTAGACTATCTTTTTGATTGTGCTAACATTTTTGCTAAATGATAATTAACGACTTAAAAAAATAAAGATTAAGTAAAATAGATAACATACTAATTTCTTTGAGTTACTTTGGAATGAAGTCAGAACATTATGAAAATCTTGGTTCACATTTTAATTCCTTTAACATTCTAGGAGGCGTTAAGGGTGGATAACTAATGATCTTAGATAAAATTCTGATAACAGAGGAAACTCAACCTCTTAGAAGATATTCATCATTTTATTTCGGCTAGCAAGGGAGTTGATGGAAACGTCAGGTCCTTGTTACATTTTAAAAACCACAGATGGATCAAAGAAGGGCATCCCCCTAACATTTCCAATCATATCCCTTTTTTTTAACCACTAGATGGTATTGGTGCATCACAAAGTCTTGCTTTCTCTCAGGGTAGGGACATTGCCTACAGTTCCAATCATATCCCTATTCCTCAATCACTAGATGGTATTGATGCATCACAAAGTCTTGTTTTACCTTGGGGCAGGGACATCACCCATATTTCCAATCATATCCTTTTTTCTCAACTACTAGATGGTATTGATGCATCATAAAGTCTTGTTTTCACTTGGGGCATAGACATCACCCATATTTCCAAGCATATCCCTTTTCCTCAACCACTAGATGGTATTGATGCATCACATAACCATAAAGGGCATACCCCACACATTCCTAATCATACCATTCTTTTTCAATCACTAGATAACACTAGTGTATCATAATCCAAATTCCTTAAAGAGCAAGAATAATTGTTTCTATAAAGACAACGTCAGATTCAAGACTAGCCCCTTATCGCCAGAAAGATTCTCTATGCTTTATGAAGATGTTTTCAGGCTTTTGAAGTGGGTTGAATCATGATTTAAAAAATAAATAAATAAAAAATATAAAAATAAAGAATAAATCAAATCATGAAAATCCATGCACATTCATCATGCATTCACATTCATAATTATATAATTCACAGGTTTAAAGCAATGAAGTAAGAAAAAAACTATCAAAATGGATACTGCTTCAAAATCAAAAGGTAAGTCAAGCTTTCCTTAAAGATCTCAGATATCATATTACTTCAACCTTATTATGGTTTATCTCCAATCGAGTATACTTGATCGAATTTTTACTTACTTAGCTATACTCAGTCAAGTCTTGCTACATTTTACTTGGTTAAACTTTGGACCTAGTTATCAAACATTCCTTTCATTTTTATTTGCTGTGATGGTTTAGCCCTGGTCAAACTTTCTTTTATTTTCGTTTGACAAGATGGTTTAGCCCTGGTCAAACTTTCTTTCACTTTCGTTTGACGTGATAGTTTAGCCCTGGTCAAACTTTCTTTTCATTTTTATTTGACGTGATGGCTTAAACCTATCAAACTCCCTTTTCATTTTGTTTGATGTGATGGTTTAGCTCTAGTCAAACTTTTTTTTGCTTTCGTTTGACGTGATAGTTTAGCCCTGGTCAAACTTTTTTTTCACTTGATGTGATGGTTTAGCCCTGGTCAAACTTTTTTTTCACTTTCATTTGACGTTATGGTTTAGCCCTGGTTAAACTCCCTTTTTATTTCACTTGACGTGATGGTTTAGCCCTACTCAAACTTTTTTTTACTTTCATTTAACACGATGGTTTAGCCTCGATCATTTGACATGATGGTTTAGCCCTAGTCAAACTTTCCTTTCACTTTCGTTTGATGTGATGGTTTAGCCCCGGCCAAACTACCTTTTTATTTCATTTGACGTGATGGTTTAGCCTTGGTCCTTTCACTTTCATTTGATGTGATGGTTTAACCCTAGTCAAACTCCTTTTTCACTTCGTTTGATGTAATGGTCTAGCCCTGGTCAAACTTTTTTTTCACTTTTATTTGACGTGATGGTTTAGCCCTTGTTAAACTTTCTTTTCACTTTTGTTTGACATGATGGTTTAGCCCTAGTCAAACTTTCTTTTCATTTTGTTTAACATGATGGTTTCGCCCTGGTCAAACTTATTTTCACCTTCGTTTGATGTGATGGTTTAACCCTGATTAAACTACCTTTTCATTTTATTTGATGTGATGTTTAACCCTGGTCAAACTTTTTTTCACTGTCATTTGACATGATGGTTTTGCCTTAGTCAAACTCCCTTTTATATCTCATTCGATGTAATGGTTCAGCCCTAGTCGAGCTTGTTACGTTTAACCTTAGGTATTACTTTTGTATCCTTTGTCTACCCATCAACTTGGTCCTGGGTAACTTGTTTCATTTGTTAACCTGATTGCTTGGTCTCAGTCAATTTGCCTTACTGGTTGGTTTATGCGTTTTTGCCCCGACCAACTCATTTTCAATATTAACTTCACCGTAGGTTGAAAGTTCTCTTTCTAATTAGTAAGCTCTAATATATATGTTCGTATCTCATTTTTCTTACGCTTTGTGGCCCAGATGAAATTATGTTTATTTGGTCTTTGTCCTATTCCTAATTTTCAGCAACGAATAAAAAGAGGTAGCTGTAGACACCTAAATTTGTCTGGGCTATCTATCCCCAAAAGTCCCAAGTGTCCAAGAATAGAAATATAGTGGCCATTTTGATGGAGGTCAACCACCATTAGAGGGGTTTCACATTTTTGTAATTTTAATCAGTCATATGTAAATAATTGTATATACACATGATGGAAAAATCTATTTTTTCGGGTAAAAAGATGAATTCGCAAAGGAAAAATTTTTGTTTTTGAATAAGTTCTTGGCAAAATTTGGAAATTACCTTTGTGAATGATCTCACGGTTAATTTTTCTATTTTTAGAAATTTTTTGAGATTTTTTAAAAAACTTGAGAAATTAGTGGTCGAATATTTTTACCAATACCGGTGTGGTTTTATGCCAATTCTCACCTCGAAAAATCATAAATACTCAAGAAAAAATATTTATTGGCATTTTCTACCATGAAGTGTCAAACTGCAAATTTTATAAACTAATTTTGAATTTTGTAGTCTTATAAGTATCATGCTCGTGAATTTTACTTTTGGTTCTTGTTGAACAATTTTTAAAATTTTACAAGTTCATTTTCTTCACTTTAGAAATTAATATTTTGAATAATATGTGGTCTTGAATTTGTTTTACTTCAGTGTCAATGAAATTCTGTAATTTTTATTGTATTGAAATACGAGTTTTTCTTTACTCGTAAAATTTTTGGTGGAATCCTCTCGAGTTTCAAACATCAAAATTCACCCAATATTATTGTTTGATTCATATTAAATTAGTTTTGAAAAATTCATTTATTTTCATGAGTTCTAAATTTTTTCTTGAAATTCCCCTGTTTCTGAAATACAGAGTTTCTACTTCGTAAATTTCTTCAGTAGGACTTTCCAGAGTTCATAATTTTTAAAATTCCTTAAATATTATTTTTTAATCCATATTAATTTAGTTTGTAAAAAAATTAATTTATTTTATGAGTTTTATATTTTTTTACGTATAATAATTTTTCCCTTATAAGGGTTTTTCTCATAAAATTTTATGAGTTTGCTATTTTAAATATATTTTCTATATATTAAAAAATTATTTTTAGTATTAGATTGAATTAAATTGATCATTTGAAATTTTATTTAAAAAGCATACTTTTAAACTTTTACAATTTAATCTTTTAATTAATTTTTACGGTATAATTTTACATATTATATATAAATATCACTCAAAATGTCTCTAGAAATTAATGATATCATGCAGGACATCACAAAGAGACAAGAGTTATAAATTTAAATCCAATCAATTAGTCTAAAATCAAATCATATCTCAAACAAATCAAATATAAAAAATAGAAGAAATCAACAAATTATGACATATAGTAACTGAAAGGAAATTTTTATGGATTATGGATGGAACCTTACGGCAAGATGGATTGAAAAATCCATCATCTTGCCGTCCCCCACCAAAAAAAAACATATGAAAAATTCTCTCAAGCCAAAAGTTTTCCAGATTCAAATTCAACTATTTTTCATAGAAATTTTCAACAAATTTATGTTTAAAAACTTTTCAAGGTAATTTCATCTAGAAATTTTGCAATCTTTGCTATATATCTATCATTTTTCTTCTTTAATATGAGTCAAAATTATGTTAAGCTCATGGATTTTATCCATGTTGAAAGGCTAATATGTTGACAATGATCAATTTCCTATATATTTGTTGATATATATATATATATAAATTTTTGTTTTAAAGTTTGATTCTCTTTGTTTTTGAAATATTATTGTTTTTGATGAGATATTAATCTTATTGAATGTATATGCTTATTGTTATAGTGTTATCCTTAGTATTTTTTATTAATATGTTGATCTACATATCCATATATTTTTTTGTAATTTTTTTTATTGAACTTGATGATATTTATTCATGCTTACTTTCATGATTTTGTGTTACAACATATTGATGCATCTTTATTTTTTATCTTTGCTGAATTTGATATGGATTGGTAATGATGATTTTGTGCTTATGGTTATCTTGATTCATATTTTTATTCTATTTTGTAAATATTAAAAATTTTAGGGATTAAATCATAAAATACGTAAACTTTTTTATGCTATTTTTTGATTTGGTTGAGAGCTTCATAGGCTGTTAGGGAACTAATTTTGTGTGTTTTGGAACATGTTGTAGGTGATTTTAACATTTTAGGGGCCATTTTGCAATTTTAGAAAATTTAAGGGCTAAATTGCAAAATATGCAGAAATCATGTTTTATGACCAAAAGTGCTTGGCCAAACCTTCATGTAGAGGTTTTTCACGATTTTTGGGTTAATTCTTGGCTGATTTAATGATTTTTTTTTGTGATGTTTTGTGATGTTATTTTTATGTAGGGGTCAAAGTATAATTTTACAAAGTTCAAGGGTTATTTTGCAAAATATAGAAAAAATTTTATTTTAAGGCCAAAGCATTTGGCCGAATTCTTGTTGATATATTTTCTGTATTTTCCATGTATATTTTCATGTGATTTTATGATTTTTAAGGAATTTTACTATGTATGGATTAAAATGAAAAATTTTAAAAGTTTAGTGACTAAGTAGCAAATTTTCATATTTAGGGGGCAAAATGTACATTTCACCAGTTTTAATGATTTCTATTATTTCTATGGCCTTCCATAGGGATATGAAAATTTTTAAAACTTTTCGTATTTGTTCGGTCCTTCGAAGGATACAAAATGTAATTTTAAAAAATTTAGGGCCTGATTGCAAATTTTGCATTTTAAGTCAAACTTAAATATTTTGCTTTTCCATTTAGACTAAATTCATCGACTTTTTATCATTTTAGGTCATTTTAAGGTCCATTAGAGTTATCAGGATACTTTCAATGCCGAGGGTATGCTCTAGGGGTATTTTGGTAATTTTGTTATTGGGATGCTTTTACGCCAAAGGTGAATATTTAGCATTTGATTAGTTTTCCAAGTTCATTTTAAGGTCCATTAAGGTTACCGGGATACTTTCATGTCTAAGGTATACACTAAGGGCATTTTGGTAATTTTGCTTATTAGGATGCTTTTATGCCAAAGGTGAATATTTAGGATCCATTCAGCCTTCTAAGGTCATTTTAGTGTCCATTAGGAGTATCGAGATACTTTCATGTCGAAGGTATGCCTAGGGGCATTTTCGTATTTTTTCTCACAGGGATGCTTTTATGCCAAAGGTGAATATTTAAGGTTCCTTTAGCCTTTTAAGGTCAGTTTTGAGTCCATTAGGGGTATCGGGATACTTTCATGGTGAAGATATACCCTAGAGGCATTTTTGTAATTTTTCTCATCGAGATGTTTTTATGCCAAAGGTGAATGTTGAAGGTTGTTTCAGCTTTTTGAGGTTATTTTTGAGTCCTTTAAGGGTACCGGGATACTTTTATGGCAAAGGTATACTCAAGGGGGCATTTTTGTAATTTTTCCTATCGGGTGCCTTAGTGTCGATGGTAAGCCTTAGGAGTATTTTAATTTTCCTTAGAACCCAATCCTAAGTAGTTACTGAGTGCCTTAATGTCGATGGTAAGCATTAGGAATACTTTAATTTTCCTTAGAACCTAATCCTAAGTAGTTACCGGGTGCCTTAGTGTCGATGGTAAGCCTTAGGAATATTTTAATTCTCCGTAGAACCCAATCATAAGTACTTACCAGGTGCCTTAGTATTGATGGTAAGCCTTAGGAATATTTTAATTTTCCTTAGAACCAAATCCTAAGCAGTTACCGAGTGCCTTAATGTTGATGGTAAGCCTTAGGGATATTTCAATTATTCTTAAAGCCTAGTCTTAAGTAACCACCGGGTGTTTCTATGCCGAAGGTATACTTTAAGGATAAGTTTGTTTTTTTTTCTTTTAAGTCCTTAGATTCGAATTAGTGCTTTAGTGTCTAGACCGAGTCATACGTCCTTTATTTTTGTTTCAACTAATTCGTATGCCTTTCTAAAATAAAGGCAATGTCTCGGAGTTAGAATGATGCATGAAATTCCTCCCATCTATATGTGATAGGGGTTTAACGGATCATTCTAATGATGAGATACCCTTTTCAAAATGGAAATCGGGAATGTTATACAAATAAAAACATTTCACAGTTTGCCAGGTACTCCAGTAGGATGTGAAAGACATTTTGGTTTTTTAGAACTTTTTAGGTCCCTTTGGTTTTTCGTTGGGGTATAAAAGGGAATAATAAAGACTTTCGTGTCCCATTGGTTTGTTGGTAGGGGTGCGTAAGACGTTTTGATTTTTAAAATGCAAAACCCCGATTTTCTCGAATGAAATAATAAAATCTTATTTTAACAATACGGGTATTGTAATTAAATACCACATATTGAAGCTAGATAAAAATTAAAGTTCAAATTAACCATGATCAATAAGGTACCAATTTTGGGCACTATGAGAGGGTCGATTCTTACTTGTGGCTGCAACCGACTCTCGAACCTTTAAAAATGATCTCTAATACTCCGTAGACCATGCAATTTATCTTTAGGCTTTCATGGCCCTTAAAGCATTAATTTTGACAGGTGACCAATCTCACTTGGCCAAAATAGATTGGTGGCGACTTCAAACAAATGGTCATTTTGTGATGACTATCTAGGGTTAAGATGGCGAATGAGTAATCTTAACTACTGAGTTGCCAAAAATAAGAGAATATCGATATGGCCCAAAAAAAGAGAAGAATAAATAGTTTTGAAATAATGATACATCACCACTTACATAGTCAAGGGCTGTTTAAGTCAAGCTTGGTCAGGATTCCCATCTTGGCCATGTTACGACACAAATCTATCTTAAAGTAATGCTATGAACTAAACTTACATGCTTCTGCCCAAAATCATTGTAGGATCCTCTGTATGGGCATTTTTTATTAAGTATTATCAATGAAAATGATTAAGCATTATGCATTACATCTTTTGTTTCAACTTTTAGAACTTTCTCTACACATTTTTCCACCTATATTATTCTTTTTCCATATTTTCAGGTGCCCCAATAAAGGTTACATGAATATTCATACTGAAACTTCAAAAATCAATTTCGGGCAACTAATCTGCATTAGAAAGGTCGAGTCTGAAGAGAACCCTATAGCCAAAAACCTACAGAGATTAATTGAACAAGAAGAAAAATAGATATTACCTCATGAAGAACCCATGAAAGCCATAAACCTTGGAATAAGAGAAGATCAGGAAGAAGTCAAAATTGAAACCTTCATAAAACTGTCAACTCAAGCCGAATTAATAAGTCTTCTCCAATAATATAAGAACATGTTCTCCTGGTCCTACCAGGACATGCCCGAATTAGACACCAAAATTGTGGTCTATATGCTTTCTCTCAAATATGAGTGTAAGCCCATACAACAAAAGCTTAGAAGAATGAAACCTAAAATGCTTCTGAAGATCAAAGAAGAAGTGAAGAAACAATTTGAAGCAGGATTTCTCAAAGTAGACAAATATCCTCAATGGGTAGCTAATATAGTCCTAGTTTCTAATAAGGATGGTAAAGTGCAGATGTATGTAAATTATAAGGATCTAAACTAATCCAATCCAAAAGATAATTTCCCCTTGCCCATATTGATAGCCTAATAGACAAAACTATGAAGAATGCACTATTTTCCTTCATGGATGGATTTTTGTGTTATAACTAAATCAAAATGGTAGCTGAAGACATAGAGAAGCCATCTTCATGACCATGTGAAGCACTTTTTGCTATAAGGTGATGCTCTTTGGGCTCAAGAATGCTGGGGCAACCTACCAAAGGGAGATGGCAGCGTTGTTCCATGATCTCATGCATAGAGAAATCAAGGTCTACGTGGATGATATGATCGCCAAATCACCAAGAGAGAGTGAACATGTGGCTAATTTGCGAAAACTCTTCAATAGGCTTTACAAATACTAGTTCAAGTTAAATCTTGCAAAATGCACATTTGATGTCACATCTGGCAATAATTAGGCTTCATTGCAAGTGAAAAAGGAATACAAGTCAACCCTATAAGGTCAAAACCATTCAAAACTTGCCACCACCTTGAACTCAAAAAAAAGTAAAGAGTTTCTTAGGAAGGTTGAATTGCATAGCTAGTTTTGTATCTCAGCTGACCAATAAATGTGATCCAATCTTTTAGTTACTTCGAAAATAAAATCCTGGAGAATGGAATGAAGAATGCTAAGAAGCCTGCAATAAGGTCAAACCTTACCTTTCGAGCTCTCTAATACTTATGCCACCAGTGCCCATCGACCTCTACCACTGTACTTATCAGTTTTCAACAAGTCGATAGGCTGTGCATTAGGTTAACATGATAAGTCAGGTAAAAAGGAATAGGCTATCTACTACTTAGCAAGAAGTTCATAGAATATGAAAATAATTATTCAGCTGTAGAGAAACTATGTTGTGCTCTAGCTTGGATGGCCCAAACTTTAAGATAATCGCTAGCTTTTACCTTGTTAGAGAGGTTAGGCAGGTGGCGAGTCCTCTTTTCTGAGTACGACATCATATATGTGAACTATAAAGCCATCAAGGGTAGTGCAATAGCAAACTTCTTGGCAAGCTGAGTAAAAGATGACTATCAACCTTTAGACTTTGAATTTTTTGACAATGACTTAATGGACATATCCAAGGTAGAGGACATTATCGAGTGCGGTTCATCTTGGAAAATGTACTTTGATAGAGCTTTAAAAGCATTTGGTGGGCAATTCTTATTTTTCCTGATGGAAACCCCTACCTCTTCACTACAAGACTAAACTTCAACTACACCAATAATATAGCTAAATTTGAGGCCTGCATCATAGAACTCCAAGCAGCCATTGAAAGGGGTATCCGAACACTGCAAGTATTTAAGGATTCAGCCTTTGTCATCTACCAACTAAAAGGAGAATGGTAAATGTGTGATGCTAAACTGATCCATTATTGGAATCTAATCACGATTCTTAGAAAAGAGTTTGATGATATCAGTTTTCAACATTTACCTCGAGAAAAAAAAAAACCAAATTACTGATATCCTGGCCACCTTATCATCCATGTTCAAAGTCAATCGAGAATTAGACATTGCTTCCATTCATATAAGTATTTATACAGCCCCAGCACATTGTTAGAATATTGAAAAAAAGAAAGATGACCTACCATGGTATCATGACATCTTTTAGTACATCAAGGATCAATAATACGTGAAAAGCACTATTAAAATCGATAAGAGAACTATCCGAAGCATAGCTACGAGCTTTATTTTGGATGGTAAAATTTTATACAAGAAAGGTTGGTATCAAGCACTACTCTGGTGCACAGATGCATCCAAAGTAAAAGAATTCTTGAAGAAGTCCATGAAGGAATTTACGGTACGCATGCTAATGGACATTGAATGGTGAAACAAGTCATGCAATCAGGCTACTATTGGTTGACTCTTAAAAAAGATTAAATCAACTATGCTCGAAAGTGCCATAAATGCCAAATCTATGTAGACCAAATCCATGTCCCACCAACACCTTTACATGATATGATAGTCCTAAGGCCTTTTTCTATATGGGCCATAGACATGATCGGACCAATTACCCCTAAGGCCTCCAATGGTCACTATTTCATTTTGGTTGCTATAGATTATTTCACTAAGTGGGTAGAGGCAGCTTCCTATGCCAATGTCACCAAATCTATTGTATGCGATTTGTGAAGCAGGACATCATTTGTAGATATAGTTTTTTTCGAGCAGATCATTACTGATAATGCATACAACTTGAAAAACAAAATGATGGAAATAGTCTATTCTTAATTCAAGATTTAACATCTTAATTCCCTCCCACATTGTCAAAAAATGAACAGGGCAGTTGAAGCAGCCAATACGAATATCAAGAAGATAGTCAAAAAAATGGCTAAGACATACAAAGATTGGCATGAAGAGTTACCTTTTAGATTACATGCCTATTGCTGGCAGTACGAACTTCCATGAGTGCTACCATATTCTCCTTAGTCTACGACATAGAGGTTGTCTTACCTATTGAGGTCGAAATCTTTTCACTCAGAGTCTTGATGGAATCACAACTTGAAGAGGTTGAATGGGTTAAAAACCAATACAAACAGCTCAATCTTATCAAAAAGAAAAGAATAAAAGCCATCTATCATGGAAAAATGTATCAAAAGTGCATGATGAGAGACCACAACAAAAAGGTCCATCCTTATCAGTTCTGAGAAGGTGACTTGGTACTCAAACAAATTTTTTCAATCCATAAAGATGCTCGAGGAAAATAAACCCTAAATTGGGAAGGGTCGTGCATGGTGAAACATTTATTTTTTGAAAGATACTCAATCATAACCGAAATAGATGGCGGTGACCTACCCAACCCTAGGAACTATGATTTTGTCAAGAAATACTTTGCCTGAAAGGATTTTGGGATGAAAACCTGAAATGGCATCCAATTTCTCTTTTTTTTTTGCACTCTTAAAAAAAAAGAGTTAGCTTAGGTTGAAAATCAAAAATGATAGCTTAAGTGACTAGACTCCCTTACTCAAACCAAGTAAAGAACTAATTTACCCCATATTCGCAACCCTGATCAAGGCACTAAATTACAACCTAATTAACCTATTCTATGCCAACTACCCTGTAGACACCTTATTTTGTCTGGGCTAATTTTTAGCAATCTAGAGCATGGATGTAAGAGGGGGCAATAATCGTCGCCCGGTGAAAAAGTATTTTAAGGAGGTCAAGGAAGCTTAGGGATCATATCAAAGGTAAATGCAAAGATGTGGCATCAAATTATGTAGTTCAAGGTGTCCAGGGACAAAATATATGAGAAAATTCATAATTTTACTTGAATGTATCGATACATGGTTCT
>JBBYHM010388567.1:0-14882 GCA_038381775.1 Adansonia rubrostipa | reverse complement strand
CTGAGCTTAGAATTCAAAAATTTTTCGGGTCATGGATAGACCCATAGAACCGAACTAAAATTTTTTTCGAGCCAAACAGGGTCAAATTCGTGCCTAGCTTAGAATTTAAAATTACGTAAAAGTGATTATATTTAACATAAAATAAAAAAAAGTGATGTAAACTATACTTAAACCCGAACCCAACCTGAACCCGAACCCGAATTGGCCTGAACCCGGATTGGTCTGAACCCGGATTGGCCCAAACCCGAATGGACCCGAACCTGAATTGGCTCGAACCCGAATGGACCCAAACCCGAAAGGACCCGAACCCGAATGGATCCGAACCCGAATTAACTCGAACCCAAAAAAACTCGAATCCAAAATGACCCGTCCCGAACCCGCCCGAACCCGCCCAATTGCCACCTCTGAAATCAATGGAGTACATAAAGCAGAAGATAATGAAGAAGCTGATGGCCTGGAAAAAATCTCTGCCAGCCTAAAGGTGGGAGGGAAATCCTGATAAAGGCGGTGGTGTATGGTGTAACTATGTATGTGATGTAGCCTTTCAACCTTCCTCAAAAGATGTGTAATGAGATCAACAGGAAAAAGCAAAATTTTGGTGGGGACAACAAAAGAAGGAAAGGAAAATTTAGTGGGAAAAATGGCTAGATCTAACCTTTGGGAAATGTAAAAGAGGTATGGGGTTTAGGGATCTTAATATTTTTAATAAAATGGTGCTTGCTAAACAGTGTTGGCGTCTATTGCAAAAGCCAGATGCATACCGGGCAGGAATTCTAAAAAGAACTTATTTTCCAAATTGTCTCTGATAAAGGCAAGAAAGGGAGCAAAAGCTTCCTATGCATCGGCCAGTTTGCTTGAGGGTAAGGATAACATAAGGTGGCAAATCATGGAAGGCTTTGAAGTTAAAACATGGGAAGACAGATGGCTTAAGGATGGCACTATCATGCCAGATGCTAATGGATGTCAAATGCGACCAGAGAAAGTGAGATTATTGATAAAGGAAATGAAAAATAGAGGCTAAAAGAATTAAGGAAATAGTTTTCGAAAAAAATAATAAAGGAAATTCTTACATTACATATCAGTAAAGGAATGAAAGATAGAATCATATAGCCACATAGTAAAAGTGAGAAGTACTTAGAGAAAGAAGGATACCATGTGTTAAAAGAAATGAATGAGAAAATAGGGAAATCATCATCTCATTACATCGATAGAGCAATTTGGAAGATCATTTGGGGATTAAAGATACCATCAAAAGTAAAATATTTTTTTGGAGTGTTGGTGTATGGCGTTGAACCAATCAGATTAGGACATGGGATACAAGGTCAAATAATATTATACATGTTACACAGTACAAAGTAACATAGGTTTTCCTTCATGTTAGTGGCATGATTGACACATATGCAAGCACTAATGGAACAAAGTCTTTGAAACACAATGGCCTTGCAAAGTTAGTGAACCATTATGACAATGAGATCCTAATGTATCAAAGCTGTGTTTCTAAAAATGTCCATAGTTATCGTATTATTAAAACGGGGCTTTAGTAATGCATAAAGACTAGTATATGCTAGGCCTTCATGCATTGGATGCATGCAACCCTTTGATATAATAAAGGTTGACGTATATGAGATACTTGGGGATAGCATATGGGTACTTGTTTTATGGAAACAAGTTCACTGAACATAGCATAAATGAGAACTCCATTTGGTATAAGTCACTCAAGTGTCTATAGAGCATGTTCTCATGTGCTAATCGTGTATAGTAGTCTTTTTGACTTGTGACACTAGGTCATCTCATATGAGGAGTGTTATGATTTGATTCCATCACGAACAGGTCCACAATAGATGGATGCTTATGGTTGGATGGTTTTAGGTACAGCATGAACCATATGGTAGATGAATGAGCAATCCAAAGAAGATTTACTACTCCAAGTGACATTGGAGACATATCTCAAGTATTCTTGGCTATGGTTAATTGAATTAAAGTCTTTGGCCAAAGCACAATAGGTTATAAGGAGTTCCTTGAGCTCCATGATCATTAACCATGAGTTACAAGAACTAATATAAATAAAGGTTTGGGTAAACACTACACCATGCTCATTTTGTATTTGAGATATATAGTGAAAGGACTATACTACACTGATAGGCTAGTTACTGAAAGGTTTCTTTAAGGTCACACTAACTTTTCAACATTTTAGTGGTCATAATCAGTTACTAGATCTTGTTTTTGGTCTATGAACATAATTAAAATGACTACTTATGTTCATTGCTAATATGTTGGGAACCTAACTGGTCATACATAATAAGATAGATCTGTTGGATTAAATTCAGGATTTAATTAAGTATAACTTAATTAAATAAAGGTGATTTGAATGAAGAACTTACTTGAATGAGTTTAATTATTTGAGAAAAAATTAGATTAATGAAATTTAGATTTTGTTGTCGAATGAAAACATTAATAATAAGATTGTCTTATTAAAATAATGTCTAAAATAAGACATAAAGTGTAAAGGTGGACAAACACTTGTTCTAGTTAAAATAGGATTTCTCCTAGACTTGAAATTTGATTGAGATTCAAATCTCCTATCTCATAATTTATTTATTATCCCTTCTAATATTATGGTAATATTAATTAATATTAAATAATATTAAAATTATGTTAAAAACATTTTTAAGTAAATTAAAGATTTTATGGTGATAAAATCCATAGGGATGTGTGTATACTAGTTAAATTATGTTTCTAATTTATTTATTTATTTTTATAATTATTTGATAATTATATTTATTAAATAAATATTATTTATTTATTTAGAATAAATAAAATTGGATTAATTGGATTAAATTCTTAGAAATACAAGTCTAAGCCCAAAAAACCTAAAAAATTATTGTAGCCTAAGCTTGTTGGACTGATTTCTTTAGCCTACTTTTGGTGGTTTTAGACAAAGCATGAGAGAGTTAGTTGACCGCTTAATTAACATAAAACAAGGAGAATAAATTCAACTTGTTTTAGGAGTTTTAACTATGTTAAAACTATTCCATTCTAAATTCGATTATGAATAGGATTGAGCTAGTATATATAGATATGATTGCTTAAAGGCTAATGTAGAAGTTTTTCAACATAATTTTGAGCTAGTAGGCTGCTAAATATTTTGAGAGAATATATTTTATTAGATAAAAAGATAATTTTCTCAAACAATATTTTCACTACACAAAACCCTAAAGATTACAGCATCTTCTCAAGAGCCATTGTGCTTGGTGCATTCTTGCTTCATTCTCTCTTCTTGATTTTTGGTTGATTCAAAATTTAAAGTTACCTATTGGTTGAGGTTGACAACCCTTTTAGCTAGCACTAAAGAACCACCAGGCCTCAAGAAGGTTTTAACAGTCACTTGCGTGGATAATTGTTGGAGGCAAGACACGTATACTACTTGTGGTCTTCAAGAATCATTCAATGACAACCTTTTTAGCTAGCACTGGTGAACCACTAAGCCTCAAGATGGTTTCAACAATCACCTGTATGGATACCCGTTAGAGGCAAAACACGTATACTACTTGTGGTTTTCAAGAATCTTTCAAGAAACCAGTTTCTTAATGCTTTTATGTTTAAAATTCAACATCTAAAATCAAGATAGCTTTTGATCATACGGATGATTAGATCTTGAATGAAAATTTCAAAGTTCACAACATATAAGTCCCTCACTAAAGATCTGGAGGGAAGTTTGGCTACTTTTATGTTTATTATTTTCGTTGCGTTTATGTTTATGCTTATGTTTTGATGATTTGAAATCCAATACATGTATGAGATTGGACTTCACGGGGAAAGAGTTCCCTTCAAGTGGTATCAGAGACTATAGGTTGTGGATTGCATGTAGTAAGTATAGGCTAATTCATGGTAATTGACATTCAAATGTCACATGTATAGATCTATGAAGTTTAGGGCCTTAAAAATTTGTAAAATAATTTTTATAAATTTTCTTAATTTTGGGCAGCATGCTTAAAATGTGTATTGATCATTATGAAAAGGTTTAATAATTAATAAAAATTAGTTTTTATTGATTTAGATCAATTGCAAGTTGAATTGATGAAACCTAAAAACTGATCCTTGTGATTTACGATTTTTTTGGGAATTATTCTTAATGATTTCTTTGTAATAAAAATTGATTTTTATAATCTGACTTTATCATATTAAACTTCTAACATTCAATTTTGATTTATTTAAGTACGATTTAAAACAAAGAAAATCAATCTTGAATTTTCTTGGTGATATCACATGACTTATGTTGTGGGCTAATCTTGGATGTGTTCTTGCATTTAATGCTCCTTGAAATCTTTATGGAAAAGTTCCATAGGCTTGATGCATTTAGGACAACAAGTTAATCAAAGAATATATACTTCTTGAATGGATCTTGGTTGGTGAAAATCAAGGCATATTGATGCCACATCCATGAAAGGCGTATCCATGTGATTTGCAATTTGCATGGTGATTTGTTGCCATTAAGTTTGCTGCTTTGATTCAAACTTTGGCAGCATCTTGAATGATTCTCCAGCATATAAAATCAGAATATTAAAATTCCTCCAAAGGTGTGGAAAATTAGGCATCAAGATTAGTGTTTACGGTAAGGTAATGCTACTTCCTGCGTTTGTCTTGTGACTTGTGATTTAGAGCAAGAAAGATGCCTTCTTGGATGCTATTTTGAATCAGTTCTTGGCAACATCTAATATGATTTTCTGGTATCTGAAACATCGATAAACATCATCTAAAGGTCGGCGTCAAAAGGTTATTGGCATGGCCAAAAGATTGCTAAAACCGAGGGCACTAATCATTAGAGTCTTACTTCCGTTAGAACTAGTTTTCCAGTGGGAGTGAAATTTTTTAAAATTAGGAATTAGATTCCTTAAATTTTGAAATGAGTTTAAGTTGGATTAGGTAAAGAATTATCTAATATAACTTGGTTCCTAAATGTTAGGAATATTTAATGAGTTTCAATTCAAGTAGAATTCTTTAAAGAAACATGTATTAAAAGAATAGGGATTTGGAAACTTGTTTTCTTAAATTGTTTAATTAAGGTTACTTTAATTTTAACTCTTTAATTTTTGAACCTAATTTAAGCATGCAAATAAAGTTTTGTGCTTGTTGAGACAAATCACCTAAAGTTTAGATAAATGTACGGTTAAGATTTTAACTAAGATTAAATGTGTTTAATCACTATGGCCAATCTTATAGACGCTTTGTTGAATGTTATAAATTTGTTCATACATTTATTATATACATGTAATTTTAGTTATACATTATAATTATGCTATAAAAGCATGAAGGATGGTTATGGACTTAGAGCTTAGAATGACTACATTGTGAATGATTAATTTTATTTATTTTGGTATTTATCTTTTATAAATAGGGTCTGCAAACCTTACCTTATCTTTTTATTATCCAGGGTTGTAAAATTCTCTTTCCACCTTATTCCTTTTGAATGTAACTCGAGGTTTCTTCAAACTCATGTAATTGTTACATAGTTAAAGATATTAGATTAGGTTGTATTAGAGAATTTATGTCCTCCAAGATAAAAAGAGATGGCTCCAAGATGAAGTCCAAGGAAATCACCATGAAGACTTATGTGATATGCAATTGGTATCCTTAGGAAATTGACCACCTAGTTTCCTAATGGCTTAAGGATAATAGTTTAGATTAAAGTCTACTAATTATCCTAGCAGATTGCATGTAATAGATTTATTTTATGTTGATATATATCTATATATATATGTGAGATGTATGCACTTAAAGTAAATGCCAATGCCATGCAATCAAAATTAAATCGATGGGACTTAAATAAGATTTGATAAAAGAAAGCCCTCGTAAAATATTGAGTCCATGCTTAAGCGTGATAAGACATCTTCCATTGTTCATAACAAGATACTCGAGTTCTAACTAAGGGTGATTTGTTGGGTCACTCAAGGTCGCTTCTGCCTGAACGGCATGAGTTATAAGTAGTGGGCCATACTCAACTAGTATTGCCTGGTTTTTATATGTCTCACTTAATCATGTGATATTAGAGGCAATGATTAGGTGAAGTACATATGATGTATTTAGACAAAAAGTTCTAAACTAACTGATCTAGGAGTTGCATAGAGATGTAGTTGATAAATTAAGTTACCTACCAATTAGTTTTTGCATAATTTGTTGAGTCGCTCAATGTAATGTAAGGATAAAAGGGTCCTAGCACATTAAGAGGATTCAAATGTTGAACTTCTCATATTATAATTGAGGGCTATAATTACACAAAAATAATGAAAAATAATCATTCTAGTTTTAAAACCTGATTGAATATTTATCATATGAATGTTATTGACATTTAATATGTTCCAAATTCATGTAGGATATAAACAAAAAAAGTGACTTCAAACTTGTCACTGCGAAGCATACCTAATGCTAATAAGCTAAATGGGCCAAACTCCATATCTAGTCCCATATATTAAGATTGTCTTAAATACAAATTCAATGCCATATCCAAGAAAAGTCCGCTAGGTTAGGGCTAGCTTATCAAGTTCATAAAAATGACCTTTATCTTGCCACATTGTGATGATGACTAGTAGGGCACCTAAACCTCAAAAAGGGCAAGTGGCAATCAACGCTCTGAAAACATTCAAAGCTTTATTAAATATTTAATAAAGACAATCATGATGAAAGGTTCGACATCCCTAATGAATTGCTCCTAAGCCAGATATCTGAAAGTAGCCTAAACAAGCCTTATGTGATAGGATATATTTTAAGACTTAAGCAAATTAAATGTGTCATGGATTATGATCCATGTATTATCATTACACTTTCTTATGAAGAAAAACAAATGAAATAAACCCGCCATACTTATGAAGAGCTAGATTAATAAAGTAAAGATTGCAAGCAATCTTTCGACAAAGTAAGAAGCTTATAAAAGTTTTGCAGATATACATGTTTTGAGATTTATTCACTTCTCTTGGTATATGATACCTAGACATTGGCATTTAAACATATGTCACATATTGTAAGAACCAAATGAAAAGATTAGTGAAGTTAGATTATGAAAAAGGTAATATTATGGATATTGATCAAAACCTGCCTTATTAAAGTTTTGAAACATTGGCAAATCATAGAATTTGTTCTATGTCATGGTCTTTCTATTCTCAAACATAAACTTGCAATTGTATCAAGAAATAATAATGGGCTGAGCATGAAGGAGGCAACCAAGTTGATATAGATCAAGCTTGTTGATCCAACTAGGAAACTTTATGAAACTTTATGATTTATTATTGGACATTTAGATGTTTTGTTTGGGCAATTATAGGCCGAATGTGAGGGTATTGTTTTATGTTATAACATATATCTGTTTATGCTAGCATATAAATGCCATATGATTTCTTCATTTAATAAATCATGGTAGAATTGTTCTACAATTTAGCCTATCACTTAATTCATAATGAATTAATAGATGCTTGATCTGTTAAGGTCCAAATCAAATTGAATTTAAAAAGAGTTTTGAATTAAATTCCCTATAAGAATCTTGCACATGTAAGATTTAGTGGGAGCTTTCATGAGAAATTAAAGGTTATTATTCATGAATAAGTGACAATCAAAAGACATACTACTTGGATGCAATATTTAAAAGTGTTCCAAACTAGAGAGATTACATATTTATATCCAAAGGCCATCAAACAAATCATTTTCTTATAGCTTTCGAAATAATTTATTTTGGATCATTAGTTATCGAGCTAATAAGATGATTCCTATAGTTATACACAATCATTGAGCCATATGGATGGCATCACAGTCTCATTGAGGTCTAAATGGTTTGATGACTTGATAATAGAGATTATCATAAATGAATTAACACATACTCCAAATAGAGCAAGACGATTACTTCAAGTGCAAATTAAAGATGTTAATGCATGCCCTTAAACCAATCGGATTGGGACATGGGATACATGGTTAAATAATATCATACATGTTACAAAGTATATAGTAACATAGGTTTTCATTCATGTTAGTGGTGTGATTGACACTCATAGAAACACTAATTGGATAAAATCCTTAAAATACAATGGCCTTGTAGAGTTAGTAAACCATTAGGATGATAAGATCCTTATTTATCAAAGTTGTGTTTCTAAAAATGTTCCTTGTCATCATATTGTCAAAATGGGGCATTGGCAATGCACAAAGATTAGTATTTGCTAGAACGCTATGCATTGATGCATGCAACCCTTTAATCTCATAGAGGTTAGAGTATATAAGATACTTGGGGATAGCATATAGGTGCTTGTTTTGTAGAAAAAAGTTCACTGAATATGGCCTGAATAAGAACTCTATTTGGTATAAGTCACTCAAGTGTCTATGGAATATGTTCTCCATGTGCCAGTTATGTATAATAATCATTTAACTTGTGATACCAGATCATATCGTATGAGGAGTGTTATGCTTTGATTCCATCATGAACGGGTTCATAATAGATGGATGCTTACGGTAGGGTGGCTTTGGGTATAACTTGAATCATATGGTAGATGAATGAGTGATCTAAAGAAAATTCACCATTCCAAGTGGCATTAGAGACATATCTCAAGTGTTCTTGGTTATGGTTAATTGGATTAAAATCTTTGGCCAAAGCACAATCGGTTATAAAGAATAGTTCCTCAAAGATCCATGATCATTAACTATGAGTTGCAAGAACTAATATGGATGGAGGTTTAGGTAAACATTGCACCTTGCTCATTTTCTATCGGGATATATGGTGAAAGGACCGTGCTACACTAATAGGCTAGTTATTGAAAGATTTCTCTAAGATCATACTGATTCTTCAATATTTGGGTGGTCATGGTGGGTTGCTGATCCCGCTCTTGATCTATGAACATGATTAATAAAATTATTTATGTTCATTGCCAATATGTTAAGAACCTAATGAGTCGCACATAATAAGGTAGATCTATTGGATTAAATTCATGATTTAATTAAGTATAACTTAATTAAATAAAAGGTAATTTGAATGAAAGACTTAATTGAATGATTTCAATTATTTGAGACAAATTTAGATTTATGAAATTTAGATTTTGTTATCTAATAAAGACATTATTAATAAGATTTTCTTATTAAAATTATGTCTAAAATAAGGCATAAAGTGTAAAGATGAACAAACACTAGTTCTATTTGAAATAAAATTTCGCCTAGACTCAAGATTCGATTGAGAATTAAATCTACTATCTCATAATTTATTTGTTATCCCTTCTAATATTATTGTAATATTTAATATTAATATTAAATAATGTTAAAATTAAGTTAAAAATAGTTCTAAGTAAATTAAGGATTTTATGGTGATAAAATCCATAGAGATATGTGTATACTAACTAAATTACGTTTACAATTTATTTATTTATTTTTTAATTATTTGATAATTATATTTATTAAATAAATATTATTTATATATTTAGAACAAATAAATTTGAATTAATTGGATTAAACTTATGGAAACACAAGTCTGGCCCAGAAAACCCTAAAAAATTATGGCATTATTTATGCTTACAGCCTTAGCTTGTTGGACCGATTTTTGTGGCCCACTTTTGTTGGGTTTCGGCCAAGCATGGGAGAGTTAGCCAACCATTTAATTAACATAAAACAAGGAAAATAAATTCAACTTATTTTAGGAGTTTTAACTTTGTCAAAACTATCCCATTCTAAATTTGACTATGAGTAGGATTAAGCTAGTATATATAGATATGATGGCCTAAAGGCAAATGTGGAAGTATTTTAACCTAATTTTGAGATTGTAGGCTGTGAATGTTTTGAAAGAATATATTTTATTAGATAAAAAGATAGTTTTCTTAAACAATATTCTTACCTACACAAAACCTAAAAATTACACCACTTCTCTGAGAGCCATTGTGCTTGGTGTAATCTTGTTTCATTCTCTCTTCTTGATTTTTGGTTGATTCAAGATTTAAAGTTACCTTTTGGTTAAGAATTGACAACCCTTTTGGTTAGAACTAGAGAACCATTGAGCCTTAAAAAGATTTCAACAATCACCTTTGTGGATAACCATTAGAGGTAAGACACTTATACTTCTTGTGGTCTTTAAAAATCTTTCAAGAAACTAGTTTCTTGGTGTTTTAGTCTTTAGATTTCGATATCTAAACTCAAGGTAACTTTTGATCATACAGGTGATTCAATCATAAATGAAATTTTAAAGTTTAGTACATGTAACTCCCTCCCTAAAGATCTGTAAGAAAGTCTAGCTATTTCTATATTTATTATCTTCATTTTGTTTATGTTTATGTTTATGTTTTGATGATCTTTAAATCCAATGCATGCACGAGGTCAGACTTCACTAGGAAAGAGTTTCCTTCATGGAAAGCACGAATAGAAGAAAAAATAAAGAACCAAGCTCTAAGCCCAATATGCGAGAATGGAAAGGAGTCCATTCAGCATGCATTTTTGACATGTAAAAGAGTTGGGTCATTTTGGTTTGACTTAAACATATGTTATAAAATGGACAAGGATAGGTAACTACTTTTGAATAATGGTTGAAAGGGTTAGCTGAGATAGAAGCAATGATGAAGTAGTAAAAGCAGAATCTGATGCCCATGGTGGCTATGGTGTGCTGAAATATATGGAAAGTAAGGTGTGTGATGGTATTCCAAAAAAAGTTTGTGAATAAAAGGATCATGCTTTCACATATCAATAATGCAGTGGAACAAATTCAAACTATGAAAAACATGGAAAAAGAAACTGGGAGTAAAGAAGAATGAGAAATGAGATGTTGGAGTCCACAAAATAAGGTTGGATAAATATAAATTGTGATTGGGAGTTAGATGAACAAACAAAGAATTTTAATATTGGTGTGATCATTAAAGTTGAAAACAGGAAAATGGTGGTGGCAACATGTAGGAAACTAGTTCTAAATTCTTTTGTAGCAGTTGAAGCTGTGGCAATTAAAGAAGGCATGGAGTTGGCAAAGAAAATGAAATTGAAACAGATCTTAGTGTAAGCTGATTCAAAGGTAGTCTACAAGGAGATTACTAGGAATAAAGGGAAGGACTCTAAGAAACTTATCTAATTATGAACAATATCTTAGGGATGGAAAACTATTCGTGAAGGGTGAGATATGAACAAATAACTCCAAAAGCTAATGCAATGGTAACTCAATTCAAAGAAGAAAAAAAAGATGAGCTTTTCAAATGGAGTTAATATGCCCCATCTTCTTTGGTTTTCATTCTGAATAGAGGTGGTCTCCCTGCTCTTTATGTATGAGTATATATAGATAACCTTTGGTCTTTTAAGGAATCACAATTTGACTTGCTTTGCAAATATTATGTAGGATGGATTTGATTTGCTTGTATTTGTGATTTATTGATATAATGAGAGATTCAAATGTTTTGACTTGGCGCAAAAAAAAAACCCTCATCCCTTAACACTATTACTAAAAAAATGCTAATGTGACCAATAGAAATTTTTGCATAAGTATATATATTGTAGGACACAATTAAAATTTGTAAGGTGATAGGCACATGCTTATATAATAATAAAATTTTTCAAAAATTTTAAAAAGGAATATTTATTTATTTTTTTCACAAAATTTTATATTTTTTTGAAAAATAAAAAACCAAAAAATATAAAATAAAAATTATTTTTGAAAAATAAAAAATCAACTTTTTTCAAAAAGTAATTTTTATTTTTTGAAAAACTAAAGTTGAAAATTTTACAAGTTGTCCTTTGTCTTTTTCTTTCTTAATAACATTTTCAATTTTGTTTTTTAAAATTTAGAAACTAAGTTGACAAAAGATATTTTTTATTTGCAAAATAGAATATTAAAGAAATAAAAAACTCAAATTAAAATTTTGTTTACTTCTTTTAGTTTTCTTTTTCTTTCTAATATCTTTTTGACTCTCTTTACTCCCACCTAATCATCGAATTTGACCATTATTCAATTAAATCAAGGGAAAATTTAGATGGACAATGAGACTGGCTTTAGTGACATTAAAAATAGCAATAGCGATGAGATCAGGTACTTTATTGGTAAGATTGGATATTATAACGATGAGATTAGTTACTATACTAGTGGGATTGGATACCATAGTGGTGAGATTAAAATTAGTGGTAGAATATATGTTTGGATTCAAACGTAACAAAAGTAGTGGTAGAATATGTTTTTGGATTCAAACGCAACAAAAGTAGTGCGATAAGAATTAAAAATTACCATTAAAGACATTTAACTAATATATGTTTGTGCATATATAGTAAATAATTAAAAGTTATATTTATTTTAAATAATAAAATATAAATAAAATTATATTTTGGTTAAATAATAATGAAAATTTTATTAGATTATATTTGTATTTAAAAATTATAAATATATATTAAAAATTAAAAGTTATACTTATATTAACTAAGTGTTAAAATATTTTTATATAAAAAATAATTTAATAAAATAAAAAAAAGTTAAAGAGGGATTTTTCTTTTTTAACCTCTCACTAGGTTTTAGTATCTCTACTGGACCCCTGCCTAGTGGGGTAAATACACCACACTAGGGGTGTGTTTAAATGGAGGATCCTTCCTCCAAAAAAAAAAAAGCCAAATAAACCTCAAATCCATTGAAATCATATATGGTGTCACTATAGCCAAAGCCACCTCTAAACAAGCTAAAATTGGCTTGATCATGCCAGATTTATCTCATATTAGAACTAATTTCATGCTTGTTTAAGAGATCATTTTTGGCTATACTAGCATTGAATCCAACTTCAACTAGCTAGATCCAGTCAAATAATGATCGAATCTAGCCAATATTGGGGATATGAAGAAAGAAGAAAAAATAGGAAAACAAAAATAAAAGAAAAAGACTTTTTTTGGCTTTTCTTCTTGTTTAAAAATTATGATATGTTACAATCACGTGTCATCCTTGCGTTTAGTGTTTGTAGATATGTCCAAATTTCATCAACCAACCCATGATTTTGAGTACTTGATTGAACATTTTTCAATAACACAATTTTCTATTTTCTTATAATGTAAAAGCTATATAAGACATTATCCCTACTTGAACAAACTTGATTAGATTTATAGGTAAGCATTGCTTGTAAAATATAAGCAACTCCAAATTAGTTTAGACCCCAAACTTGCATTTCTCCCATCTGTTGTCCTCCTTGTGTGGACCTTCCTTTAAATGGTTGTTGTTTAACAAGTCCATAAGGTTCACTAGAATGTTGGTGTATTTTATCTTCAACTTGATGAATTCATTTTAAATTAAGGTATTCACATTATAGTAAGTTGTTTATTAGGGTCATCCGTTCTTCCATCAAATATTAATTACTTTAACTTTTTCAACTAACAATTAAGGTTAAGCAATATCTAGAATAATGATTCTCTTCATGATAAATAGATTCATTTTGTAAGTTCGTTATTATGGGTGGTTCCTACTAAGGATCATACTAATGAATACAATATTAGTTGGTTCTCATCCCTTGGAGACTATAAGTGTAATAGAAGCATCCTTTGACAAAAGGATCACCTTAAAGATGATCATCTCATGAATATTGAGGATGAATCAAATTAGTTGGTTGTAGTTTTCAATCTTTTTGATTCACTCCTACAACACCAAAATCAAAAAAATTAAGAAATATCAATCATTCATGACTACTTATGAATGATTCTTCAAAAAATAAGCGATTAGTAATACGTTTTCTAAATCGAACCATTCTTGGTAAGATTACAAGATATATCTTACTAAAAATAAAGGTTGTGGTTAAAAGGAAAAAAAAAACGCAAGGGGGACAAATCAAAAGCTCATTATTAGAATCTTCAACCAAATTTCAATTTAAATATCAAATTTGAATATTGAACGTAAAATTTTATGAAATGAAAGGAGATAATTGTTTTAATAATCGCTAAAGAAACACAACCAAGGAGGTTGGAGTCCTTTACTCCAAGGGTAAAGGGCATATAAAGTTACCATCAAAATCTAACATTCAGCTACTTTAATGCCCTCTTAGTTATAAGCTCACTCTATGGCTAAAGGCTCTAATTTATACTTCTGGAACATGCTACATTTTATATAAAATAAAGTAAATCATTAAACTTAAAATTTAATTTAGTTGATTCTACAATCACCCTCACTTGTTTTGAAGCTTATAGCTGTTGGTGTACAGCTATTTGATTGATTAGAACTAGAAAAGTTGAATATGTGTGAATTAGACGGCTTAGTCTCATCATGAAATACCCAAACTTCATTTTTCTTTTCTTCTTCACATGATCTAAAGAAAAGGATTCTTCAATCCATGATTTACTGTTCCAAATTGCTCGTCATGTTTTTTTTTACATTGCTTTTTCTTAGAAGTTAGAACTGCAACTTTCTTCCAATTACTAACAAGAATCTGATATATCATATTAACTCACGTGATTTACACAGTTGTTTTAACAATTGACACCAATATTCTAGCCAACCTGGTAAATGTGATCACAATCCTAAAAACTCACCTGTTCAGTTTGAATTCCATCAAATCCTATTTGATTAAGATAAATTAGTGGTAAAGAGTGGGCATATTATTCCACCAAATCATGTGAATAAGATTTGAAAGTGCAAAAATTTAGTGCAAAAGGGAAAAGAGTGGACATATTACCAGTTGGAGAAATTATGGACGTAATGACATATATGCTGCAATAAATTGTTTGCCATGGGAAGGAAGTGGAGATTGGCATACGTTATATATTTTGCACATGAAGTTTCTCAAAAAGGGAATCCAATTCAAGTTGAGGGGGTGATAATGCCGAGGCCTCCCTTGACTGATTGGAGCTTGGAAACAAAAGCAGCCTGGTTTATCGACGGTGCTCTTTTGCTTGCTGGTTTGTCGTATCTTTCGGTTTTGGAAATAGGTGAGGAT
>JBBYHM010388528.1:0-14890 GCA_038381775.1 Adansonia rubrostipa | reverse complement strand
AAAAAAAATAGTTGTAGATATGATAATTGAATTTTAAATCTGCACGATATTATTTTTAAAATATAATTAAATGAACTATTTAAATTAAATTTTAAGTTTAGGAAATTGCTTGGATGAAAGAAATCAGAGAGGAATTATCGAATCTCCAGAATTTGTGAAAGATGGATGCAGATCAAACTTCAAGGCATGTTTATTATTGTGTTTCTTAGCTGCAGATATGGTCTTTGTTCTCCAATCTTTGTTTATTATTGTGCATCCACACCTTGAGGACTCTCCTTTTGATTCCAATACTTTGGCAAAATTGGTTCACAACAGACTCATCCAGCCTTTGGATTCTCCATCCAGCCATCTCTGCAAAGTTTAACATTTTTTCTTTCTGCTCTTGGCTGAACTTTGTCCTATACCTTTTCTTCAGCTTTACACCACTTGGCCTTGCTGAAACTCCTCCTCCTCCTCCTCCTCCATCGTCTTTCTTATCTGTTTCTGAACGGATCGGCCCTCCTTCGTACGGCATTATCATCGGGTACCCTTGGCCTTGGCCTTGGGGTAACCCCAAACCCACAATGAATTTTCGCCCGCCGTTGGTCAGGACCCTGGAGTGGTAACAATCGAAGGGGCACTCACATTCTATTTCTTTTCGATGGAAGTTCCGGTGACAGTTGCAAGCTGAGCACATGAGCGCCTCGAGGGAGCCTTCTTCGCCATTTGGCGTGAACTCTCCGCACCCATCCGTGGCGTTTCCCCCAATGGCTGCTGCATGGTTCTTGAGGCATTCCTTGTACCTCACCACTTTGTTGCAACTGTTGTTATTATCATTAGCTGTAACCAGCTGGTTTTCTTCCATGCTTGGGGACGGTGGTCCGCTGGCGCTGCAAGATGGTTGGACTCCTCCTGAAGAAAGGATACTGCGGACAACTGCCCCATCGTTTCTTGAGATTGATATATGTTTTCGAGGGATTATATCATTCATCTCTCCCAAACACCATTTACCAGTATTGCTTTAATCAAATGCTAACTGCTTCGGGGGGATTTTTTTTTTTTTACTTATTTCTTTTTTCTAGCTATGAAATTGATGCAATGAAGCTGCTCGCTGAAGCCAACAACAGCATGTGGAAATTGCTGGCCAAATTAATGACGATTTCTAGAGGAGAATAGAATGGGATTAGAAATAACACTGGAAGAAAAAAAAAAACTGAAAAAAGAATACTGAAACCTAGTTTGTTTGACTGAATCGAAACGGACTAGAGATTATGACATTGGATTCTCTGAAAAGATCGACTTTTAAGTTGAAGCGTGCGGTGCATTGCTTCATGAGAAAGACAGAATATGGAGGCTGTCTTTCTGGACAAGGAGAGTAAGCAAGAGACAGATAGCATACATTTGAAATACTAATGACAAATTGTACAAGTAACGACACTACTTTTAGAAATGGTGAAGTTTACAAGTGAAGCAACAATCGAGTACAAATGTATATTAGTTTATATTTGATGCAAGGATATGCGGCCGTTAAAAATCAACCATTTTATTAAAAATTTTTAATAATAAATATAGGTAATTTTATTTTTAATAAGATAATATTATTTGATATATTAATATTATATAAATTTATATATTATTAATATATCAAATATAAATTTTATAGATAATTTTTAAAATAATAAAATTACAATACACCATGAATACCATAAAAAATATAATTAAATTACGATATAAAAAATATTAAAAATATAATACGAATATAGTAATATAACAAAATTTATATAATATTAATTATTAATATATTTAAATTATTATATATATAATATTTTAAATATGATTATAACATAAAAATATAAATATAATATAAATATAGATAAAATTAATTATAGACAAAGGGGTAGGAGAGACAACAAAAAAATTAAAGGCGTATTTAGTAGAGTAGAGTAGGGCAACTACCAGTAATTTATAAAATTAATGCGTAAAAGAGAGAGATTCTAACATATATATATATATATATATTAATGAACATTACATAGGACAATAAATTTAGGGGGAAATTTAATAAAGTGTAGGGCTTGCTTTGCTTGCACAATCAGTCAATAAGCCCAGGCTAGGGCTACGGAGGCAAGGAAATTTGCCTTTCTCCATGTATAAATTAATTTCTTACTGTTTCTTTTGTCGGTGCGTGTGAGTTTTTTGGCGACTATGTTAACATATGTGACTTCTATAAATATATATATATAGAGTTTTGTTAATTAATGTTTTAAATATTTTTTAAAAATAATTAATATATAATTTATAATAATATTGTATTAAATATAATAATTGATAATTTTGTTTATTATTTATACTATCATGGATAAAAATATTATTAATAGGTTTTGATGGATATTTATTATTATATTTTTTAATAAAGTATATATTTATCATTATATTTTAACTTAATATTGAACATTACCACTGTACTTTTGTTTGATTGAATATTGTCACTAAAATTTTGATTTTTTATTAAAATTTTCACTCATCTTTGATTTTTTTATTATTATTTTAAGATAAAATTCAATGAAAATTTTGTTCAAATATTTTATTAATTAATTAATTAATTAAAGATGATAAAAAAATTAAGCTTTAGCCTTTTATAAAATATTAGTTTTATGTTATTTTTTTTAACGTCTATATCTTTTATAAATCAATTTTATGTGAGTGACAAAATTCAATCAATGATTAAAATTTATGTTAGATATTTGACCTATATTCAACTTGGAATATGTTTAGATTCTAATAAAATTTTATTGGTTGTAAATTACTTGATAGTAAAGGTGTCTATGAGTCAAGCCATAGCCCAAAAAAATTTTAGCTTTTTTACTTAAAGCTGTTTTTGGCTTGGCTTGCTCATATTACTTATATCTATTATTCATAATTAATAAAAAATAAAAAATATTTTTATATTATTATTTATATATTTTATAATTAAATTTAAATATAAATATTTTTAATTATTAAATATCAATTTGAGTTGGGCTGTGCCAACCTTAATTGACAAAAGGTCTACCAAGGCTCGACCCGTGGAGATATCTATTTGGTTGTTAAGTTTTTTAATGAGTAAATATTCTTAATAGGAAGGAAATCTTAGTGAATAAGAATTATTAGTGACCCAGTATTTGTCTTTATAAATTGACTTTTAGAATTAATGACATATGTAAACCCTATTATATCTTATTACGGGAGGAGGGCTTTGTTGGAGAGTTTATACTACTAGTCATTTGTTGGAGAGTTTGTAACATTATCCGTACAAAAATTACAAGTTATTTGAGCTAAAGGTTTGTAACTTTGTCCTTGCAAAAATTATAAATTTTTGGTGAGGAAGGTTTATAGCATTATTCATGCAAAAACTACAAATTGTTTATTGATATTGTTTTTACCCTTTTAGGATTATGATCGTGAGATTAGAAATATGCAAGAGGTAATTTACTGACTAAAGAAATTATTTAGCAGTGCAGATCTTAAATTGATGTTGCTAACTAATAATCTTTGGAGACAGAGGACACTGAGAGATAATTTTTATTAAGAATGAGCATTGAAGGTTAATTTGATCGTTTCAAGTCAAAATTACTTGAAGTCTAGTTTTTTGGTGAAATTTGTGTCAAGGTGAAGATTGCTACATATTTGACCTAAATTCAAATGTGAATTAGTTTATATTCTAATAAAATTTTATTGTTTGTATATTACTAGGTGTTAAGTTTATTTAATGAGTAAATATCCTTAATAGAAAAAAAATCTTAATGAATAAGAATTATTGGTGACTAAGTAATTATCTTTATAAATATAAAGTAGATTTTGACCTTTAGAATTAATTAGAGAGATGTAAACCCTGTGATATCTCATTGTGGGAGTAGGGTTCGTAGTTTTCTCTATGTAAAAGCTACGAATTGTTTCTTGGAAGGTTTGGAGCTTTATCTATATAAAGCTAATACTTGTTAACGAGGAAGCTTCGAAGCTTAATCTGTGCAGAAGTTATAAATTATCTTTTGAAGAAAGTTTGTAGCTTTATCCGCACAAAAATTATAAATTGTTCTATGACATTTTTACCTTTTTAAGGTGTGGACATAAGTCAAGGAGGTTGAATCACTTTAAAATTTATGTTCTCCAATTTTTTTGTTGAATGGTTGTTCTACGTTGTCATGCTATGTTGCCAAAATTCAAAAAATGGTATAATAACAAATTTCCCAAATCTCAAAAGAATATCGTCAGAATAAAGTACAATGATAAATTTTAATATTATCTTATAATATGGGAACAAAGTTAACCGCTAACCCATAAAAATATTATTATATAATAATTTTAAAAAATATATTCTTAAAACATTCATTAATAATATTCATAAAAATCCGATTAACTTGAATGGCTATCTTGCAAATCTGTCCAAAACCTAACACAGCATATAAACCTGGATAAATATGGAAAATACAATTCCAGTCGATAGATTAACATCGTAATTTGCCAACTTGGATGCTAAAGCAGCAGAGTAAATTTACCAAAAATCTGTTCAAAATTGAAAGGGCCTGGTTTAATTAATTAAGATAAAGCAATGTTTATTTGGACACTATTTTAAATTTTTAGTTGAATTATTTAATTTAAAATAAATTAATTTATACGTTCAGTCTCTCAATTTTAAATGAATTTTTATTTTGATCATTCAGTCATAAAAGGATTTATTGAACATTTTTAATCACTCAGCAGTTAGAAACTAACGACTTATTGACATGGCATTATGCATTCTTCTAAAAAAATGGAAATTTAATAGAAAAACCAAATCACACTTTTAGTCATAACTTTTCTTACTTGAATTTAATTGGATAACAAAAACTTAATGTCATGCTATTTTAATAATTTTGACAATTGAATTTATTCATCTATTTTTAAAATTTAAAGGGTATTAGTTTTTAATGCCATATGCTTTACACGTAATTTTATTTATTTTATTTTTTAATTTATTAAATATTATATTTTTTCATGTAAATAAATGAATTAATTGATAATTATTTGAAGGATAACCTAATTCCAACTTCCAAAAACCTTAATGATAATTTTTTTTCAATCTATTGAATTTATAATGTGTAAAAATTTGTTAAAACTAAAACAAATCTAGTAAAAATAAAAAGTAAGAAACCATATTAAAAATAACTATGTAACCAAACTTCGCTACGAAAGAAAAAAAAATTTTAAAACTATTGAACTTGTTATATTTTTAAATCTGCCTGAGAATGAGATAGAGAAAATGTTAGGATCGTGAGTGAAAAAACAAAACCAAAACATTCTTAAGGAAAAAAAAAAGCAAAAATTTGTATATAAAAAAAAAACAATGATTAATAAAGTATTATTTTATAGTTAATATTTTATGAAAATAATATTTAAAGCATCTATTTTATAGTGAAAAGTTTTAATTTTAATTAATATTTAACTATATTATTAACTATAAGTACTGAGCAATACTTAAATTTAAATAAATAAATTGTCTTTATCTTATTTTAATCGAATATTTGGTTAAAAATTTTAAAAAATATAATTCTAATCTTATAATATATAATATAATAATAAAATATTATTCCAATGGTTATTAAGTAATATAATAAACAATAATAGATATTATCATTTAATAAAAGTATCTTAATCAAATTAAACTTCTTACTTATAAATTAGATAATATTATTAGTAATAAAAATTTATAAAGGCAAGTTATAAAAATAGTAAACAATAATAATTATTTTTTTCATTTTAAAATTTTTTTTACATTCGTGCTTATATATACAATATATATTAAAGATAATTCTAATAAATTCAAAGCCATATTTTTAATTTCATGCAACAAAATTATTGAATGCTTTTTTAAACTTTTTATAAAGTTTTGAGAACTTTTTAAATATTATATTGTGATATTTTAATACAGTAATAGATAATTAAATCATTATAAATTCATGTCAATTTGTTGACAATGAAGAAAAAAATATTAATAAATTTTGTAAATGTTGGTGATTAAATTGTGAAATTTTAAAAATTGGATATCAAAATAAAAAATTTTCAAAATGTTTAAGTAATTAAAAAGATAATTTGCTTCTTCTTTTTTTTTAAAAAAAAAATATAACACGTTAAATTTACTTGAGAACATCACACAAAATCTAACGGGTGGCATGACAATATCATATCAAAATCGAGTAATTAAGAGCTATACATATGTGTCAAAGCAGTGAAACTATATCTCCACATTGTAAATGGGCATTTCATTGGATTTGAAATTAGAATAAGTAATAGAGTTTTGTGAATTAGAATGATATAGAAGGTACAAAAGACAGAAGAAAATGTCTTTGTTTTACTTTCTTTTGGGGGGGGGCGGGGGGGGTGGGTTGGGAATTTAAGAAAACCCTAAGGTTGGTTTGGCATGGAAAGGTAGGTAATTGATTAGGTTGAATAATTCTGTTTTTGGATTTATGGATTTAAATTAACAATCAATTTAAGGTAGATGTCATGATTTGCTCACTAGAAATGAATGCCGAGTTTTAGTTGAAAATTGATTGTAGAATTTAAAAGCATCTCTACATTGTTTGCATGAATTAGACAATGCATTTAATATGATTTTAGCTACTTTTAGAATCTAGCTGTAGAAACCAAAGTTGAAACTCAGGAAACAAGTTAATGGCATCAAAGGTCCAGAATTCCCTAAATTCGATCAAATTTATGGATAAAATGAAATGAAGGGAAATAAAATATTAAAGAGTTAGTGCAAGGCTAACCCTAAAACCAAACAAACTTGAAAATGTAACCAATGAGCTGGAAAAAAAATTACATCTACATAAAATGCACAGCTCTTTGCAATATGGAAAAAGATGGCCGAGGTTTGTCGTCATTTTTACATAGCCATGGCCCTGAGACCATTCTTCATTTGTTATGGGCTTGGCCTTCTTGCTTGACCATATGGAGAGGCCGAGTGGCCTTTTCTAGATAACTGCATAATTAATGGAGTTTAACCTCAAATTGATTATTAATTTGATATATATATATATATATATATATATAGATGATAGATAGATACATACATACATAGTTTTGCTCATTGTACATTCCATTATAGATATATGTACATAATATGGCTAGGGGTGTGATTGAGTTAATTTGAGCTCAGGCAATAAGAAGCTCAAGTTCAACTCAAAATTTGAAGCTCAAAACTTGATTCGAACTTATCGAGTTTTCTTTTTAAAGTTCAAGCTTGATTTAAGATAAAAATTGAATTGTTTGAGCTTGTGGGATTATATGTGTCTCTTTTTTTCGAGTTGAACCCGAGTACCTTATAAGAACATGTGTCTCATTTACAACCCTAAATGTGGCTCATTATCTCGAAGTAAACCTATTAATTTAGATCCAAACTTGAAAAATTCGACCAATTCACCTGAACCTAAACTCATATCCAACCTAAACTGCTTTGAATAGAAAAAGCCAACAACTTGAAACTGACCAACCAGAACTTAAAAATGACCCAAATCGAACTGACCCAAGCTTAAAATGACTAAACCTGAGTGTTAAACCTAATTAACCCGAATGCAATTAACCCAAGTGTTAAACTTGATTGACTTGAACTCGATATGACTCAAACTTGAAAATGACCTAAAATTTTAGAAACACAAAATAACCTATCTCGAGTTAACCCAACGTAAAACCAACCTAACTCACTCAATTGCAAGATCTATCTTGAAGCATTAACCAATAAAGCCACTATGTTAGAGTAGTTTAAAATGGTTTTGCAATTAGGATGAAAATGGTTAAAGGTTTAAAGACTTATTCCATATACATGTTAAAATTTAGATATTTAATACTTTTACAATGTGTTTGGTTCACTGTAATAAGAATACTATTATAGCTATATTCCAGTTGTTGCAATATGGCTCGGATACGAATCCTGACCAGCCCGACTTAAAATGGTGAATGTATCCATTGTTTCTATATAAATATCTATATAATTATTTCTTTCTATTTTTAGGGGTCCATATCTTGGGGACTGAGTTGTCGAGATGAATCGCTCCCTTTACTTCTCTAAATAGTCGTTACAAAATGACTATTTATTTTAGAGTGGCCACTAGTCTTATTTTAGCCAAGTAAGACTGGACACTTATCGTAGTTTATATTTTTTGGGGGCTAAAAAACCCATGAACACAAACTCTGAGGTCTGCACTCATCCCAAAGATCGCTTGAAAGGGTTTGGGAGTCAATTACAATTACAAGTAAGGATCGACCTTCTTGTGATGCCCGGTAATTGGTACATTATTAATCATGTGTTAAATTAATTTGATTTTTATTCTGTTTCAATATTTGATATTTAATTATAATTCTTATAATATTTTATTAAAAAAATTATTATTCTGAGAAAGTTAGGTTTTAATGCTTTTGAAAATCATAAAATTATTCGTACCCTCTTGGAAACCAAGTGGACATGAATTCTTCATCATATCTTGCTAAAGAACCATGCAAGATACGAAATGTTCTATTTTCTCAAAATTGAGAAATCTCAAATTTCTATTTGAAAAAGATATCTCGTTATTAAAATAATCCATAAAATTCCTCACATATTCTGGTAGGAATCCTAAGTATTAATTAATTAGGAGACATTGCTTTATTTATAAAAATAATTTTTATTATTAAAAAAATACAACCTTTATGACCTAAAAATGACCTAACATGATGAACCTATTCTTAATGTGTATTTTCGCTGTGAAAGTATCCTAGTACTCATATAGTCTACGGTTCTAATGAAAAATTACAAAAACACCCTTGGTGTATACCTTCTACATGAAAGTATCCTGGTAACCCTTAAAGGACTCGAAAATGAATGAAAAAGGGTGAACCAATCCTAAATATGCACTTTTGGCTAAAAAGCATCCTAATGCTTATTTAAGATTAGACTCGAAGAAAAATCACGAAAATGCCCTTAGGGTATACTTTCAACATGAAAGTATCCCGTTAACCTTAATGGACCTTAAAATGCCTTGGAAGGCTGAACCAATCCTAAAATATTCATCTTTGGCATAAAAGCGTCTCGGTGAGCAAACTTATCAAAATGCTCCTAGTGTATACCTTCGACATGAAAGTATCCCGGTAACCTTAATGGACCTTAAAATGACCTTAGAAGGCTAAACCATTCCTAAAATATTCACCTTTGGTGTAAAAGCATCTCGATGAGGAAAATTACCAAAATGCCTCTAGGGTATACCTTTAACATGAAAGTATCTTATCTCGATAACCCTAATGGAGCTTAAAATGACCTAAAATGATGAAAAGTAGATGAATTTAGTGTAAAAGGAAAATCTAAAAGTTTAAGTTTGACTTAAATGCAAAATTTGCAATCAAGCCTCTAAATTCTTGAAAATTACATTTCGTATCCTTTGGAAGACCGAACAAATACGAAAAGTTTTAAAAATTTTATATCCCTATGGAAGGCCATATAAATAATAGAAATCTTTAAAACTAGTAAAATGTTTGTTTTGCCTCCTAAATATGAAAATTTGCTATTTAGTCCGTACACTTGTATAAATTTTTATTTTAGTCCCTACATAATAAAATAACCCAAAAATCATATGACATTATGCATGAAAATACAACCAATATATCAAAAAGATTCGGCCAAATACCTTGCCCTAAAAAAGATTCTACAATTTATAAAATAACCCTAAACTTGTTAAAATTGCAAAATACCCCCTAAAGTGTGAAGAATATCTAAAGCATGATATGAAACACCCAAAATCAATTTCCATGTTATCCATGAAGCTTTCAGTCAAATCTTTTTTACCATAAAACAAAAAACTTTCTATCATTTGCAAACTAGTCCTTAAACTTTCCTAAAAATTGTAAATTGGCCTCTACATTATTAAAATGTAAAATTAAGCTTCAAATAAATCAAAATAATTAGAAAAGTCATGTAAAAAAATCACAAGTAAGATTCCGTCACTTCTTTTTGCCCCTAGAATAAATTTTTCAATATTTACACAAAAGTCCTTAAGCTTCTTAAAATTACAAAAAAAACCCAAAACTAAAAAAAATGCATTTTAACTTGATAAATGCATAAAATACACTCCTAAGGATGCAGGTATGCTTTGGCCAAGTATATAGGTCTAAAAAATATTTTATTTATTTTTATATTTTTTTATAAATTAACCCTTAAACTTTTATATTTACAAAATGACCACAAAAAAAACTTATATACAAGCATGAATTTTAGCCAACACCTAAACAGTCTATCAATCATTTTTTTAACTTAATAATCACATATTCATATTTTATTTAACACAAATTAGCACCATTATATGATAAAATTACAAAAACAAACACTAAAAAAATACATGTGAACATATATATGACAAAGACAATACTGAAACCAACATCATCAACATAAACATGATTCATGAAGAAAAACAATTTACTAACAAGAAGAAAGAGAAAAAAAAATTAAGGAAATTAGTTCATGGCCATTATGCTTAGTCCTTCAACATGGATGAAAAATCCATGAACTTAAACATATTTTGGCTCACTAAAAAGAAGAAAAATGAATGAAATAAATAAATCTTCAAAGATTTTAGTGAAGATTATACCTTAACAAAACTTTGAATTTTTTTCTCAAGTATTTTCTTCTTTTTCTTTTTGTTTTTTTTTTTTTTTTGTCTTCCAAAAACTAGGAACTCATGAAACATCATCTTCCCCTATTTATAGGGAGGATGATTCAGCCAAGGAGGATTTTCATCCTCCTTGGCCAAAACTTTCATTCTTTTTCCCATCATATTTCCTTTATTTTTTTTAAATTTTGTTTATTTATTAATGGGTTAACTTGTTAGGTTAAAACTAATTATTAGTGTGTCATAAGCCCATACCCTTGTCATCCTTTCTTGCAAGCCAGTATCCTATTGTCATGATTATGCTAGCTTAGATAGCATCATGATGACATGTCATTCTTGGCATATTTGATGGAATTAGTTAGGAAGAAACTAAATTAGTTAGAAAAGAATCTAATTCCAATCAAATAGAACTTCATATAACTAAATCAGCAAACTGTAAAATTAATTATGTAAAAACAAAATTTCATTATAAATTTCCAAGTAAACATAGTCTTGGAAGTGAAGAAACAAATGCAAATGAAGGTGCATAAAAAGCCTAATTGAAAATTCCAAAAAAAAAAGAAAATAAATTAAAATACACATACTCAACAAAATTCCCCATAATAAATTCAATTAAAAATTTAATCATATGGGAATTTCGATCAAAATTCCATAAAAAAAATTGAATCAAAATAATTGATATAAAAAATTAAAAAGAAGAAAAAGAAAGAAGTAAAAAAAAAAGAAAAAGAAGTTAGTGGACTTTGTTAGAAAATTGGATATTAAAATGGGCTTGGTAGGCTTTTAGAGAATGAAATGCTTAGTAAAAAATCAAAAAAATGGGCTTGGTAAAGTCATTGGGCTTGTTGAGAAATGATTAGGCCTGCTAAAATATTTTTGGGCTTATTAGGCTTATTTGTAAAAGTTAAAGTTTTTAGACCCATTAAGGAGATTTTGCCCAAAATAAAATTAATGAAAAAATTTTATGAAGATTTCAAGTATTGGATCATATAAGAAAAAAATTTTGAGAAGTCTTATGTGCAAGAAGAAAAAAATTAAAATCCAAAATTCATAAAATTTTACGAGAAAACCTTTATGGAAGAATTTTGTTATTTTGAAAAAAAATGCAAATCTCATATAATAAATTAAATTTTTAAAAACTGATTTAATATAAATTTAATGAAAATATTTAATGAATTTTAAAAATCTTAAACTCAAAAATTTCCCTACGAAAATATTTATGGAGTAGAAAAATCTATATCTTGAAAACAGGAAAATTCAAAAAAAAAAATGCAAAACTCATAAAATAAAATAAATTTTGAAAAACTGATTTAATGATGATTAAATGAAAATATTTAAAGAATTTCTAAGTTTAAAACTCGAGAAAATTCTACCAAAACTTTTACAGATTAAAAGAAAGCTCGTATTTTAGGACCAAAAAATTTTAAATAATACATTAAAACTTATATAAATGAATTAACTAAAACGTATTATCCAAAATATTGATTTAAAAATGGTAAAGATAAAAATTCAAAATTCAAAATAATTTTATTAGAAAAAATTTCACAAGTATAATACTCGTTGTACTGTAAAAAATTCAAAATTAAATACAAAAATGGATAACTTGACACCTTGTGGTATAAAATATCAATATGAATTTTTCTTTGAATATTTTTGATTGATTTTTTTTGAAGTGCATATTGGCATAAATGCCACATAGGTATCGGTAAAAATATATGACGATGGATTTCCCTGCTTTAACAAAAAGTTCTTGAAAAATTCCTAAAAATGAGAAATTTGATTGCGATAACATCTGCAAAAATAGATTTTCAGAATTTTAAAAAGTAAATATTAACAATATTTTTTCTTAAATATTTATCTTGTGTATTCGAAATTAGAGATCAAAATATGACTTTTTCTGTCAAGTGAACTTATGGTTATTCAAATTATGACTAAAAAGGTCTTGCCAATGTCTTGATCATCTAAAAAATATCGATTCCAATGAGGATGGCCATTAAGTTCTCGATTTCAAATACTTAAGATTATTGAAAATGAGACCCAGACGAAATTAGGTGTCTGCACTAGTGTGCTATAGTAATACGATTGTTTGGTTTATAGAATGGCTATTTCGAGGAATAACTTATTATGGACTTGTTTTGAGAAATCACTGAATAGCCACTTTGAGGCCCTTCACTAATTAGCTATTGCAACCTTAGGCGAAATAAGAAATTGCTTTAGGAGATTCGAGTCCTATACTGTTCTATTCCATCAAACTAAACTACTGCATATAGCTATTCTATTCAATTCCTACTCTATTTCATTTCCACAAAATAGCTTTTCCATTACAGCTCTATTCCATTTCAGTGAGCTAAACGTAATGTTAATATTTTGTGTGAATCATAATAATTTAATATCTTGGTAATTTTAAGGAGCGAGAACATAAAGGTGCTTGATTGAATGAAGACTAAGGTAAACGTACATATAATTGTGCTAAATGTACATATTGTTATAACTATACGTGCATATAACTTAGCTTCTTATCTTGCTGCATTAACCATCAAAGCTACTATTTTAGAATAGTTTAAAAGGCACCCCATAATTACACGTAAGTTAAAGCAAAATAAAAAACTTGATCATTTTCAAGATCAATAAAAATGTTATCAAATAAATATAAATATTAAATTATATTAGAAATTTTCTTTATTTTTACTTAAGTTGGTCTAAAATAAATCAAATATTTTTAAAAACTAGATGAATCAATAAGAAAATTTAAAATTTTGTAATCAACTAGACCTGTTCAGAGGCCTCGCTTCTTGCCTAAGCTTGAAAGCTTGCTCGATATTTGGGAAGGTTTAGGCAACAATATTAGTCTTGAAAAATAGGTTTGGACAAAAATATGAAGTTCGTTTAAAATATGGGCCAGGCCTTGGCTGCAATATTTTACGGTCGAAGCTTGCCAGGGCCTATTTTATAATTATATGATATATTAATTTCATATATATATGCTTATATCGTATAATATATATAATATTTAGTGCAAACATTACCAAATATGTTACATTATTTTATGTCCAATAACCCAGGAAAAAAATTAGGAACATTTTGGTTAGCAACAACGTCTTTATTCTAGGGAGCATTTAGGATTTCTTCCCATGTATATTCTATCTAATGCATTTCTTCCAAGAACATTTAATAACATTTAGAATTCATTTTGGGACATGGGTTCACAATTAATTGTACAAGTATGAATAATGTAGAGGTGTTTTTTATGGTCAAGTAATTTTTTCGTTAAAAAATAAAAAATATAAAAAATTAAATAAAAATAATACATTTTTTTAAAAATAATGTTGGCGGATCTAAACATGCTTAGATCATTTATTTACAAATATAAGCAAGCTTGAGTAAAACTTGAAGCCTATTTTTCGAGTTGAGCCAAGCTTGTGCATGTATATACGATGTTAATACCATATATGAGCCCGACCTGAACTCGTCTTGGTCTAGCCCATGAACACCTCTATAATCAACCAAATAATTCTATATTTGGCATTTTTCTAGTTTAACAAAAATTTCTTAATTAGATTACATAAAAGGGAATATATTTTGGTGCTTACTCAAAAGTAAAGGTATCCAGTCAACCCAGGCATGTATTTGGCTCGGCTCATCAGCTCGAATCATTGTCCAACCTTATTAAAAAAATATTTTTATATTAGTATTTATATATTTTATAATTAAATTTAAATAATAATATATCATTTAATTAAAAATTACTATTTCAAGCTGAGTCAGCTTGAAACAATAAAATTCAAGCTTAGGCTCGAGCCCAACTAGTCTAAGTTTGCTGGGCCAAGGCTGCCCAGCTCTTGGGCAAATCTACTCAAAAGCAATCTTACATAATAAATTCAATAATTCTGTATGCTAGGTGTTGTTGATTTAAAAATTGTAAAATACAAATAATGCAAACAAATTAGAATTTTATCTAGAATGGTGAAAGACTTATTTAATGTTTCTATTAACTTACTTATTTACTAGGAAAAAAGATATTAGATTGTTCATCAAATCACGTCAAAGTTAACTTTGGAAGTATATAAAATGATCAACTAGTTAACGTAGAAGTTGTTAGTATCACAAGCATAGATATGTCATATGTGTAGCCTAATACATGTTAGCTTTGAATTAATTTTAATTTTGATATAACAATAACTTAAGCTAAATTAATTTGTACTCAACTATTTTCAACTTAGTATTTGTGTTAAATTAAAAAAATATTTTGAAAAAATAAT
>JBBYHM010388507.1:0-14892 GCA_038381775.1 Adansonia rubrostipa | reverse complement strand
ACCTTCGGCATAGAAACACCCTGTGGTTACTTAAGACTAGGTTTTAAGAACAATTACAATATCCTTAAGGCTTACCGTCAACTCTAAGGCACCCGGGAGCTATTTAGAATTTGGTTCTAAAGAAAATTAAAATATTCCTAAGGCTTACTATGAACACTAAGGCACCAGGTAACTACCTTGGATCGGGTTCTAAGGAAAATTAAAATATTCCTAAGGCTTACCATCGACATTAAGGCAACTATTTAGGATTTGGTTATACAAAAAATTAAAATATTCCTAAGGCTTACCATCGACACGAAGGCACTCGGTAACTACTTAGGATTTGGTTCAAAGGAAAATTAAAATATTCTAAGACTTACCATTGACACTAAGGCACCTGGTAAGAAAAATTATTAAATTGCCATTGAGGTATACCTTCGACATGAAAGTATCCCGGTACCCCTAATGGACTCAAAAATGAACTTAAAAGGCTAAAGGAACCTTAAACCTCCACCTTTGGCATAAAAGCCCTCTAGTGAGAAAAATTATGAAAATGCCCCTAGGGTATACCTTCGACATAAAAGTATCTTGGTACCCCTAATGGACTCAAAAGTAACCTTAAAAGGCTAAAGGAACCTTAAACTTTCACCACTGGCATAAAAGCATCCCGATGAAAAAAATTATGAGAATGCTTTTGGGGTATACCATCGACATGAAAGTATCCTGGCACCCTTAATGGACTTAAAAATAACCTTAAAAGGCTAAAGGAACCTTAAACTTTCACCATTGGCATAAAAGTATCTCAGTGGGAAAAATTAAAAAAATGCCCTTGGGGTATACCTTCAACATGAAAGTATCCCGGTACCCCTAACAGACTCGAAAGGACAAGTAATGATGATTCTTACTCTAAATGGGTAATTTAGATTACCCAAATGACCTAAAGTATGAAAATTGCTAATACGTCCCTAAATTTTCAAAAATTATATTTCATACCCTAACGGAGAACCAAAAGAATATGAAAGGTTTTTATATTTTTAGCACCTCACCAGAGGACCAATGGGATGCTAAAAATATTTAAAGTAATTTAAATGGATGATTTCATGCTAAAAATAACCATCTTATCCTAAAAATACTAAATTTTCCCAAGGGTCCATAAACTTTCTCGATTTTACACTTAGGTAACTAAGTAAAAAAAATAATAACCTAAATCATCACAAACTATAATTAATCAGGTAAAAATTAGCTATAAATCATGAAGAACATCCACAAGAAGGTTCAGTCAAACACTTTTGACCAAAAAACAAAATTTTTCATTATTTGCAAACTAGTCCTTAAACTTTAAGAAATTACAAAATACTCCCTAAAGTGTGAAAGATACCTAAAGTATGGTGTGAAATACCCAAAATCAATTTTTGAGTTATCCATGAAGCTTTTGGTCAAATCCTTTGACCATAAAATAAAGAAATTTCTATCATTTGCAAACTAGTCCCTAAACTTTTAGACATTTGCAATTTAGTCCCTAATCAACCAAAACCATCATGAAAACATATCATTGAGGCATGAAATTAGCTTGGAATCAATAGCAAAACATAGCAAAAATACTCATTAAGATTCGGCCAAACATATAGGTCTAAACAAAAATTTTTTATTTATTTTACGGATTAGCCCCTAAACTTTTTGTATTTACAAAATGACCCTAAAAACACATACAAGCATGAATTTCGGCCAACACCTAAACAGCCTACCAACCATTTTTTCTAAACTCAATAATCACATATTCACATTTCATTTAACACAAATTAGCACCATTATATGATAAAATTACAAAAAAGCACATAAACATGCAATTTCACCATAATAACAAGAAAATACTAAAAGAAATAAAATATATATATGAACATATATATGACAAACATAACACCAAAACCAAAATCATAAACATAAACATGATTCATGAAGAAAAATAATTTACTAACAAGAAAAAAGAAAAAGAAAGAAAGAATAAAATAGAATAAAATCAAGGAAATTAGTTCATGGCCATTATGCTTAGTCTTTCAACATGGATAAAAAAAATCCATGAACTTAAGCACATTTTTGGCTCACCAAAGAGAAGAAAAATGTATCAAACAAACAAAAATTCAAATATTAACGTGGAGATTTACCATAACAAAGCTTTGAAATCTTTTTTTTCAACTCTTTTTTTTTAGGCTTCCTAAAACTCTAAAAAAAAAACCGCACTATGAAATAACATCTTCCCCTATTTATAAGGGGAGGATTCGGCCAAGGAGGATTTTCCTTCCTTGGCCAAAAGTTTCATAAGATTTTCTCTCCTTTTTTTGTATTTATTTATATTTTTTTATGTTAAGTTTGCTTGTTAGGTTAGAACTAATAAATGTTAAGTCATAAGCCCATACCCTTGTCATTTTAGAGTGATGTCATTCACGACATCATTGATTGCTAGAGATATTTTGATTGATATTCGTATATCATATATAAAATTATACCGTAAAAATTAATTACAAAATCAAATTGTAAAAATTAAAAATTATGTTTTTTAATAAAATTTCAAATAATCAATTTAATTCAATTTAATACTAAAAATAAATTTTTTATGCACAAAAAAATTTAAAAATAGCAAACTCGTAAAATTTTACGAGAAAAACCTTTACCAGGGAAAAATTGACAAATACAGCTCATAAAATAAATTGATTTTTTGCAAACTGATTAATTTGGATTAAAAATAATATTTAAAGAATTTAAAAATTATGAACTTTGAAAAATCCTACTAAAAAAATTTATTTGGTAGAAACTCTGTATTTTGGTAACAGAAAAAATTTTAAAACTCATAAAATAAATTGAATTTTTCAAAACTAATTTAATGGGAGTTAAATGACAATATTAGATGAATTTTAAAATTTTAAACCAAAAAAAATTCCCTTAAAAACATTTATAGAATAGAAAACTCAATTTTTCAGAAACGGGAGAAGTTTAGAAAAAAATTAAAACTCATTAAAATGAATGAATTTTTAAAAACTGAATTAAGGTTATTCAAATAATAATATTGGATGAATTTTGATGTTTGAAACTCGAGAGGATTCCATCAAAAATTTTACGAGTAAAGAACAACTTGTATTTCAATACCAAGAAAAGATATGAAATTTTATTGACACTAAAGTAAAACAAATTCAAGACCACATATAATTCAAAACATTAATTTCTAAAGTGAAGAAAATGAACTTGCAAAATTTCTAAAAATAGATCAACAAGAACCAAAAGTAAAATTTACGAGCACGATACTCGTAAGAGTACAAAATTCAAAATTAATTTATAAAATTTACAATTTGATACTTCATGGTAGAAAATGCCAAATACATATTTTTTTAAATATTTTTTTATTTTTCAGGGTGAGAATTGGCATAAAACCACATAGATGTTGATAAAAATATCTGACCACCAATTTCCTAAGTTTTTCAGAAAAATCTCAAAAAATGCATAAAAATAGAAAAATTGACCTTGAGAACATTGGCAGAGGTAATTTTTGAAATTTTTCGGGAACTTGTTTTAAAAACAAAAATTTTTCCTTTACGGATTCGTCTTTATTTACCAGAAAAAATGAAATTTTCCATCATATGCATATACAGTTATTTACATATGACTGATTAAAATTACAAACATGTGTGACCTCTCTGGTGGAAGTTGACCTCCTTTAGAGTGGCCACTACATTTCTATTCTCGGATATTTGAGACTTTCAGTGACAAATAGCCTGGATGAATTTATGTGTCTACAGCGGCACCTCTTTATCTATTACTGAGAATTAGGAATAGGACAAAGACCAAATAGACACAATTTCATCTGGGACACAAAGTACAAGAAAAATGATATATAAACATATACATTAGAGTTTACTGATTAGAAAGGGAACTTTCAACCTAAAGTAAAGTTAGTATTGAAAATGAGTTGGTTAGGGTGAAAATGCATAAACCAACCAGTAAGACAAAATGACTGAGACCAAGCAGTCAGGTCAACAAATGAAATGGGTTACTTGGGACTAGGCTGACAGGTAGACAAAAGATACGAAGGTAATACCTAAGGTTAAATGTAACAAGTTCAACTTAGGCTAAACTATTACATCGAATGAGATGTAATACTTAAGGTTAAACGTAACAAGTTTAACTTGGAGTTGGACCAGGGCAAAACCATCATGTTAAATGACAGTGAAAGGGAGTTTGACTAGGCTAAACATCACGTAAAACAAAAAAAATAAAGTTTGACCAGGGCTAAACCATCACATTAAACAAAAGCGAAAAGAAGTTTAACCAGGACTAAACCATCATGTCAAATAAAAGTAAAAAGAAAGTTTGACCAGGGCTAAACCATCACGCCAAATGAAATATAAAAGGGAGTTTGACTAAGGCTAAACCATCACATCAAACGAAAGTAAAAAGAAGTTCGACCTAGGCTAAACCATCATGTCAAACGGAGGTGAAAATAGAGTTTGACCAGGGCTAAACCATCACGTCAAATGAAATGAAAAAAAGTTTGACCAAGGCTAAACCACCATGTCAAATAAAAGTGAAAAAAGTTTGACTAAGGCTAAACCATCATGTCAAACAAAAGTTAAAAGATGTTTGACTAGGGCTAAACCATTACGTCAAACTAAAGTTAAAAGAAAGTTTGACAGGGCTAAACCATCATGTCAAATGAAAGTAAAAAAAAGTTTGACCTCAAGGTCTAAAGTTTGACCAAGTAAAAAGTAGAAAGACTTGACAGAGTACAGCCAAGTAAATAAGAATTTGATCGAGCACAATCGATTAGAGATAAACCTTGATAAGGTGGAAGTAATCTAATATTTGAGATCTTTAAGGAAAGATTGACTCACTTTTTGATTTTAAAGTAGTATCCATTTTGATAGTTTCTTTTCACTTCCTTATTTTAAACTTGTGAATTACATAATTATGAATGTGGATGCACGATGAATGTGCATGGATTTTCATGATTGGATTTATTCTTTTTTTTTTCTAGTTTTTATCATTTTTTTTTAAATTATGATTCAACCCACTTCGAAAGCCTAAAAACATTTTCAAAAAACATAGAGAATCTTTTTGGCAGAAAGGGGCCAGTCTTGAATCTGATGTTGTCTTTATAGAAACAATTGTTCTTGCCCTCTGAGGAATTCAAATTATGATGCACCAGCTTCATCTAGTAATTAAAAGAGAATGGTATGATTAGGAATGTGTGGGGCATGCCACTTGTGGTTATGTGATGCATCAATACCATATAGTGGTTGAGGAAAAAGGATATGATTGGAAATGTGGGCGATGTCCCTGCCCTACGAGAAAATAGGACTTTATGATGCATCAATATCATCTAGTGGTTGAGGAAAAGGGATATGATTAAGAATTCGTGGGGGTGTCCTTGCCCCGATCCATCTGTGGTTTTCAGAATGTAATAAGGACTTGACATTTCCATTAACTCCCTTGCCAGCCAAAACAAAATGATGAATATCTTTTAAAAGGTTGGGCTTCCTTCATCATCAAAATTCTATCTAAGACCGTTAGTTATCCACCCTTAATGCTTTCTAGAATGTTCTAAGGAATTAAGATGTGAACAAAAATTTTCATAATGTTTTTACCTCATTCCAAAGTAACTCAAAGAAATTAGTATATTATCTATTTTAATCCATCTTTATTTCTTTAAGTCATTAGTTATCATTTAGCAAAAATATTAGCACGATCAAAAAGATAGTCTACAGAGGTTGCATTTCAAAGAAAGAAAGTAGAATATTGGCTTTTTTACAAAAATAAAGGTAAAATGCCTAAGAAGAGATTCACAAAGATAATGGTAAGTGTCAAAGAAAAGGTCTAGACAACTGAATTCAGATCTTCAAAGATTTTTTTTGAACGAAATGTCTACTCCTGCGTAGATCCATCTTTTTAAAAATGAGTTTAATCATATCATGCCTATGATTTGATCATTTTTTTCTTTTGCTTCAGTCGCCCTTTTAGGTTTTCAACTCAAAGCCTCCCCTTAAATCGCCTTTAATCGAACGCCCTGTTCGGGTTTTCATTTGATTTTTATTTTTTTTTGTTTTTTTATTTTTTTAAGCATAGTATTTCTTTGCACTAACTACATTGAAGGGGTTTGGCAAGACATCTCTATGCATTTTGGTAAGGATTAATGCGCCTTCTAAGAATGCCTTGTAAACTATATAGGGCCCTTCCCAATTAGGTGCCCATTTGCCTCTTGGATCTTTTTGTATCGGAAAGATTTTCTTCAGTATCAGTTCTTCTTCATGAAATTATCTTGGACAAATCTTCTTATCATGGGCCTTCATCATCCTTTTCTATTACATTTGCCCATGCTGGATCGCTTTCAACCTCTTTTCTTCAATAAAGTTTAATAGTTCGTAATGATCTTATGCCCATTCAGTTTCTTCCAATTTAGTCTCCATTAATATTCGAAGTGATGGGATCTCGACTTCAATTAGTAATACTGCCTCTGTGCCATACACCAATGAGTAAGGTGTTGCCCCAGTCGAGGTTTGTACTAAGGTTTGATAAGCAAGGAGAGTGAATGGAAGCTTTTCATGCTAATCTTTATAAGTTTTCACCATGTTTCCCATAATCTTCTTAATATTTTTGTTGGCAGCTTCTACAACCTTATTCATCTTCAGATGATATGTGACTGAATTGTGATGAGAGATTTTAAGCTAGGTGCAGACCTCTATCATCAATTTATTATTCAAGTTGGAGGCATTATCCATTATAATTCTTTCGGAGACCCCAAATCTATAAATGATATTAGCCTTTAGAAATTTAATCACCATCAATCTTGCGACATTTGCAAAAGAAGCAGCTTTCACCCATTTAGTTAAATAATCAATGGCCACCAAGGTGAAACTACGCTGGTTCGATGCTGTAGGAGTAATGGGTCTGATGACATCCATACCCCACATAGAAAAAGGCCATGGCACTGCCATGACATGTAACGGTGAGGGTGGGACATAAATCTTGTCAGCATAGATTTGACACTTATGGCACTTTCAGGCATACTTGATACAGTTACTCTCCATAGTCGTCCAAAAGTAGCCCAATCTCATGATTTGTTTTGCCATCTTGTGTCTGTTGGTATGAATCCCATAAACCCCTTCATGTACTTCTTCTATTATTTTCTTTGCTTCTGAAGCATTAACACACCTTAACAATGTTTGGTTGAAACTTTTCTTATACAAAATCTCTCTGTCCAAGATAAAATTTAGTGCCAGCCTTTTTAAGGTTTTCTTATCAGTTTCTGAGGCATTTGGAGGATTTTCTCGATCTTTCAAATAATTTCTAATATCATGATACCATGGAAGGCCATCTACCTCAATCTCAATGTTGTGGCAGTATGCAAGGAATTCATAAATACTCATCTCAGTGGGTGTCACCTCCTACCCCTTGTTTATTTTGAACATTAAAGCCAAGGTGGCTAGAGCATCTGCCATTTGATTGTCATCACGGAATATATGAACACAGTCTACTTCTTTGAATTCTTCTAGTAATTTTAGAATCAATTTTTTATATTGCTGCAACCTTAGGTCTCACGTTTCCTATTCTCCATGTAGTTGGTAAATTACCAAGGCTGAATCTCCGTAGACTTTTAATACCTGGGCCTTCTTTTCTAATACTACTCATAGCCCATAATACATGCCTCATATTCTGCCATATTATGGGTGCAATCAAAAATTACCCGGGCTATAAAAGGGTAATAATCCCCTTTTAGAGATATTAAAATTGCGCCAATTCCAAGCCCTAGTGCATTTGATGCTCCATCAAAATACATTTTCCATTTAGATCTTTTCGATGACTCTTCTTCTTCTTCAATCATAATATTCATCAAGTCCTTGTCAGGGAACTTAAAATCTAACGGCTGATAATCGTCAAGCATCTGGCTTGCTAAGAATTCAACAATGGCACTTCCTTTGATTACCTTTTGGCTTACATAAATGATATCATATTCAAATAGTAAAACTTGCCACCTAGCTATCCTTCCTAATAAAGCTGATGCTTCGAACAGATATTTGATTGGGTCCATTTTGGTGATCAACTAGGTAACATGATACAACATTTACTGTCAGAGTCTTTTCACTGTCCAGACTAGAGCACAACATATATTCTCTGTATGGGCATAATTTACCTCATAATCAAAAAATTTTTTACTGAGGTAATAGATTGCTTACTTTTTCTTTCCAGTCTCATCATGCTGCCTCAACACATAGCCTATGGGTCTTTCAAACACTGATAAATACAGGATCAAAGGTCATCCCGAAGCAGGCGATACCAATACTATCAGATTAGAGAGATATTGCTTAACTTTTTCGAAAGCATTTTAGCACTCACTATCCCACTCACCAGGATTTTGTTTTCGCAAAAGTCAAAAAATTGGATCACACTTATCCATTAGTTGAGATATGAATTTAGCGATGTAAATCAATCTCCCCAAGAAACTTATCACTTCTTTTGGCATGCATGCGGATGACAACTCCTGTATAGCTTTGATCTTATTCGGATCAACCTTAATTCTTTTTTCGCTTACGACAAAACCCAATAATTTTTTAGAACTAGCTCTGAATGTACATTTTCTAGGGTTCAACATTAATCGATATTTTTTCAGCCTTTTACACAACTTTCGCAGGTCCACTACATGACTTTCTTCTTAAGAGGACTTAGCAATCATGTCATCAATGCACACTTCAATTTCATTATGTGTTATGTCATGGAATAGGGTGACCATTGGTCTTTGGTAAGTTGCTCCCATATTTTTGCATTCTTCAACCCAAATGGCTTTACTTTGTAACAAAATGTTCCCTACATTATGATAAACATGGTATTCTCCATATCCTCTAGGGCCATTTTAATTTGGTTATACCCTGAAAATCTATCCATGAAGGAAAATAAATAGTTCTTCACAGTATCATCAATTAGAGTTTCTATATAAGGGAAGGGGAAGTTATCTTTTGGGCTTGCTCGATTGAGGTCCTGGTAATCTACACACATTCTAACTCTTTTATTTTTCTTAGGAACTGGGACAATGTTTGCAACCCACTCCGAATATTTTGCCACCTTTAGAAATCCAAATTCAAACTGCTTCTTAACCTCTTCTTTTATCTTTAATAGCATCTCCGATTTTATTCTCCTTAGCTTCTATTAAACCGATTTGCATTCTTTCTTTAAGGGCAATTTATGAACCATAATCTTCGCATCCAATCCTGGCATGTCTTGATAAGACCATGCAAAGATGTCTCAAAATTTATGCAGCAAGCTTATCAGATCTTCTTGTGTAAAAGCCTTTATGGCAGTTCCTATTCTGATCTTCTTCTTACCAATTTCATCATTCCCTAAATTAATAATCTTAGTGGGCTCTTCATAGGGTTTATGCACTCATCTTCATTCAATTATTTTTAACAAATCAAAAGGCAAGATATGATTATCAACATCTTCTTTAAGATTGACCTCGTTGAGTAAGTACTCTGTTTAAAATTAACCTCTGAATCCTGATCAGATTTATCTATTTCTCTATAAAGACAAAAGCAAGGAAGAAATAGGCAAAAGATTATGGGATATGAATGAGGTATGAATGTAAAGAAATGGAAAAGGGATGCTAAGATAAGAAATCATAAAGAAACAGATGTAAGATGGGAAAAAAGCCAAGAAAGACTATATAAGGAAATATTAAGTGCATTTCAGTTTTACTGATGATAAATTAACGTTTTGAGTTCTTACAAAAAGATCTATAGATAACAAAGTTCATTTGTTAGTTATTACTTTGGGATTGGCCTAGACACTATGCTTCTCTCAGCACATATCCAATTCCTTAAAACATATCCAGGGGGCATGGGCGAATCCCATGATCCTTAGTGAACTCTTCATCATCTCTTTCAATTGTAGCCACATGATGCTCCTTGAAGGCTTTATTGATCACCAGAACAACGTTCCTGGTTACTTTATCTTCATTTTCTGGATTGACTCCTCCATAGCAAAAAATTTCCTCCAACGAGGGGTAGAGAGTTAATTTTTGGCCTAACTGTTGGCCAAAACCCAGGGATGGCTATTTTCCTCTTATTCTTTTTTTGAACTTCTTCTCCTGAACTCTTTTCGGCTTAAAGCCTAATCCATATTTGTCTTTTTTACCATTGACATTAATGGCCTAACTGATTCCTTGCAAATGTAAAGTCCACTTCTAGCTCGAGCTCTTTTCTTGACTGTAAGCTTGAGACCCATGCAGGTGCTGTTTGAGAGTCTAGGTTTCGAGATTACAAACCCTTTCACAACAAAAGTGGCATTGATGATTTCAAAGGATCTGAAAAAGCACTCCTTAGTTTTAGTATCTACTTCAACGTAAGGGGTTTCAGTAGAAGTCATGGCCACAATATCTTCTTCCCTGGTTAGGCTAATCAACTTTTCATCAACCATGAATTTAACATTTTGGTGCAAAGATGATGGGATAGCACCGACAGAATGAATCCATGATAGTCCCAACAAGTAGTTATTTGCTGGGACAATATCCATTACATGAAATTCAATCTCAAATGGGTAAGGGCCAATATCTAAAGTGATCAAGATAGTTCTCTTGATTTCTCTCTTGGTCTCGTCGAATGCCTTAACAATTGTATGGCTGTGCTTGATCTGATTGATATCAACTGGTAAGTAAGACAATGTGATTAACGGCATTACATTCAAATATAATCCATTATCAATAAGGACTTTAGGCAGAATGGTCCCTTTACAATGAGTTGTGATATAGAAAGCTTTTGTTAAAGTGCTGCCCCCTGGTGGGATCTTATCATCACTAAATGAAATGAAATTGTCAGCAACAATGTTATTTACTAGGCGATCCAGCTTATTTTTGGAAATGTCTTAAGGAGCGTAAGCCTGGTTAAGCACTTTCAATAAAGTATTTCGATGTGCTTCTAAGTTGAGCAGCAGGGTTAACATAGAAATCATTTTCGATTGCTGCTTTAGCTATTTTACTATATATACTCACTGTGTTTAATGAACTAAAAAAATTCAGCAGCCTTTTTTTCCTTGGTCGATTCCTGTAGTTCTACTAGGTTATCATTGGTAACTATTGCTTTTCTAGATACCTGTCCTTTTGACTTGGTTTTTGCACTGGTTTTACTAGTTTCTAGGCCGTAAATGCGACCACTCCTTGTCACATGGCTTACCCCAGTTATGTCGATAGCTGCTAGGTGGCTTGTAACAACCTCTAGAGTTGTTATTCTACCATTATACTTCCATGGTACCTTGTTTGTTATTTTGATTTAGGAATGGAGTTGGTTCTCTGATAATGAGTTTAAGAGTAACTTTAATCTTAGGTGGTGTAATCTTTGGTTGATTGCGATGAATGATAAGAGGGCGACTAACACCATAAGGTAACTGCGATGATCCTTCACCAGCCATGTTAATTAATTTTTCTTCATCTATTCCAACTTCTTCAAAGAACCCAATTTCAACATTGTCCATCATTCTTTGGATTATGCCTAAAAATTCTATGCAATTTTGCAAAGTGTACACTAACATTTTTGTGAAATTTGCAGAAGTTAGTAACAGGATTAGATTGACCTTTGTTACTTCCATGATCTCGACAAACAATCCCTCTTTCAGTTAGGATTCTCCATACTTTTTCCATAGAAGTCCTAACTTCTTGGACTTTTGACTTCCTTCGATCTTCTTCTTTAGTAATCAGAGCATTAATCCTGGGTTTGGTATGATCTGGTAAGGGATTTGCTGCCACATTAGGTGCTAAGCCATTATCAATTTGAAAGGCACCCTTTTCAAAAAAAGACTTTGAAACTTTTTCTTGAAAGGCATACAATTTTCGATCGAGTGACCTACTACTGCATGATGCTCACAGTGCAGATTTGGGTCATACCAACTAGGGTAATTTCCTTCATATGGTTGGAAAAGATTGGAGCCATTAACTGTGCCTCAAAAAGCTTATCAAATATTTCCTTATAAGAGTAAGAAAGGGGTTCATAATGAGATCTAGGTTGGTAGGCTCTTTGGGTTGGTGGATTAACATTGGGTCTTGGTTGGTTTTAGCGAGGAGGGTTCAAAATGGTGGTCTAAAGTGATGTTAAAGGAGGAGCTCTGGGTGTATTAAGCGAGTAGGAATTTTAGGTTTGTTGTCTTTGGTTTTGGTAATACGGACGAGGTCCTTGATGGTACGGTTGACTAACATAGTTAACGGATGGAACTTCTTCTTTCTTCTTTCCTATCCCTAACTTTTTTCCCGTGAAAGACTCCCCAGTCATGATTTTACCAGCCTTAATAGCTGTTTCAATCATCTCTCCTGAAATAACAAGATGACCAAAATTCTTAGTTGCATTCCCAACCAATTTGTCGTAATAGGGGGGATGCAAAGAGCTTATGAATAGTATCATAGTTTCTTTCTCCGTCAAAGAAGGCTAAACCTGAGAAGCCATGTCTCTCTATCTTTATGCATATTCTTTAAAAGATTCGGTAGACTTTTTCTCCATATTCTAAAGAGTTAGTTTACCAGGCACCAATTCAGCCATATATTTATATTATTGAAGAAATGCATTAGCTAAATCAGTCTAACATTGAATTTGAGTGAGGTTTATATCATTATACCATCTTAGTGCAGATCCAGACAAACTTTCTTGAAAATAGTGAATCAAAATCTTGTTGTTTTGGGCAGAACTAGCCATTTTCTTGATGAACATTTTAATGTGTGCTTAAGGGGAAGTAATGTCTTTGTACTTTTCAAACTTGGGCATTTTAAATTTTGGTGGGAGGACTAAGTCTGGTACTAGACTGAGGTCCTCGACATCTACACTACTATATAATTCGGCCCCTTCAATGGCTTTTAGCCTTCTCTCAAGAATCTGTAGTTTTCCTTTTTCTATCTCTGCTTCAGCTTGCTCTTTACCCTTCTGTTTACACTTTTCCTCTTCCTTGATGCTAAGGCCTATTGATTCTTCTTGGGTGATTGCAGTTCTTGCACCTACCTCTTATGAAAGGGCATCAAGATTAATGATAATGACTAGTGGATTGGTAGCTGGGACATTTTGTTGCAAACTTTGGATATTAGTTGGTTTTGCATTTTAAGCTTTAATTGTTTGTTCCTCAACTATACCCCCCCAGATCCCTTAGTAAAGGTATTAGTATTTATCTCTAGCTATTGATGAACTGGCTCCCTTGCCAATAACAACTCTGCCATCCTCATGATCTGAGCTTGTAGCTTTTCTTGCCTTTTAAGCATGGCCCCTTGAGCTTGTCGATGACTTTCTTCTAATCTCTTTAATCTCGCCAAGTGATTTTTAGCCATTCTTCTTGTTTTAAGTCTAGTATGGTATTGATGAGTAGGTAGTGGCTGAGTTGGTCTTTTTGAGTTTGCAATGTTGACCTTAACAATTCCATATTTTTTGAGTTAAGTAATTTTCACTTATGAACTAATAAAACTAATAATCATGTATGTATGTATGTATATATATGGGCATATGTATGTATGGTATGAGTATATGAATGTACTTGTAGGAATGCTTGCTTTAACTAAAGATTCCAAACTTAGAAATTTTCATTAACTTTGTGACAAATTATATGTTCACATCGTTGATCATGTAGGGATTACATCTAAGGAAATTTTTAATTTGATCATATTGTTTCTGAGCTTCATCCAAAAATTGAAGTACAATGTCTCCATATCATTCTACGGGATTAATTTGCATCTGTAAGTCTCTAATCCTCTCCACTATTTTCCTTGCTTGGATGACGGCTGAGTGGATCTGCTCCATAAGATGATCTATGTACATTTGTCTGCCAAAAGAATTAGCTGCTCATCGTTTGCCATCATCTTCAGCCCACTATAGTCAATTATCCCAATATGCATCTAGCTCACAGTAAACTTATGCAAGGCATGAATATTATCTCCCCTGCATTGTAATTCTAATCCTATCTCTGCAATAGTCATAGTGAGACCTTGTCTTTCCTCAAGCAGTTGAGATACCATTCCATGCTCTCGGTCCAAGGCAGCTCAGAGTCGCTTATTCTTTTCCATAGACCTTCTTAACTAGAGACGTGTACTAGCATGCTCTCTTCTTTTTTTTTTCAAAAATAGTTTACCTGGCCTCTCCTTCTAAAGCTTTAGCCTTCCATGCTCTTAACTCTTCATGAAGTTTGCGCATTCCTTCTTTCATCCCCTTAACAGTGCTATTGGAACTCCCAGATATCCCGGTAAGTTTTATTTTTTTGTTTTGTTTGACCCAGTCATTCTTTATTAAGTTATATTTTTCTTCCATTTTTTAAACTTCTTTTGCTTTTGCTTCCATTTTCATTCTAAGTAGGTAACTTCTTCTTGGAGCTGATGATTCTCGTTACTCATTCTTTTTTGCTCTCTAGCAGCTTCTTCCTTAATCAAATCGATCTCGAATGGTATGATAGGTTCTGACTAAAAGGTACTCAAGGAATGGTTCCATCTGAGTCAGGAATAATTATGTCACAACCTCAAACACTCCTCAAAGCATCATATCCTAGAGTAGTCTTATCTGTGTATGCACTTAATCCTGACTCATACCTTTCTCTCCATTGTCAAGTGGCCATCTAAAGCGACTTTTTATAATCCTCACCCTGATATTCCAAGTCAACACTAGCCATGTTTGAGGTCATAAGGATGAATTGCTTTGAACCAGTTGCTTTCAGACCAATAATGGTGCATAACCCACGGTGCCCCATATTCTGAGTAAAGGCACATATAGCAAACTACCATATCGATACATAAAGCATTTTAGTGAAAACCATTGTGCCCTCCATGTTATATCAGAAGAAGCTAAGTTCTTTAGCGTCTCCACCCATTGTTTCTTAGTTCCAGACATGGGCCATTCTTTTTTGATGAATTCCTGAAGAGGAACAAAG
>JBBYHM010388487.1:0-14892 GCA_038381775.1 Adansonia rubrostipa | reverse complement strand
CAGAGATACAGAGAAATGAAGATTATACCTTAATTTGTTTGTATTTGATGTTAGCTGGTGTGTGTTTTCTTTTTTTTCTGTTGTCCTAATAAACAAGTTTGAATTCAAGGTTCAATTAAAATATGTGTTCCTGCAGTTACTTTCTGCAGCTCATTTTCTTGTCCTTAGTTTGCTCTAATTTTTGAACCAAAAACTAAATAATTGAGTGCTTTTAAATAGAAGTGTCGGTCGAGTTAAGTTGAGATGAGCTAAGCTTAAGCATTGCGTTAGCATCATCTATGTTTGCCTGAACTTGTCTAATTCAAAACATGACTTTAGATTTTATCTAAGTCTATACGTATTTGTTTTAATTAATAGTTCAGACTTGTTTATGTCAATTTATATTATATTTTATAAAATTTATTCTATGGTAATTTAATATTTTTCTTTCATTAAATTTTAAAATATAAATAATATATTTTTACACTATAATATCTATATTTATTTTTTATACGATACAAATCATATAATACACATAATTAATATATATTATCTAATTAAAAAACCAACCGGACCAGAATCTCACTTATTATAGTCAAAACCTAACTTATTTTTTAAATGAATTTCATTTTTTGCTTAGATCTAAATTTTACACCTTATATTTTTATTTAAAAACTTTCAAATATTAAATCTTTGAGGTTAGACAAATAATCTGATCCATATACACTATTAGCTTTACACTCTTGCAAATCTTATAAATTCTAATAAAATTATTATTTCTAATAAAAATATCCTTATAGCGGCACTTAACAAAATTTTACCCGACAACGGAGACTGCTGCTCATTAGACCGTCAGCCTATTAGTTGAGTCTAGCAGATCTGATTCATAGAGGTCAAACTATAAACAAAGCTTTAATAAATGCGTTCCAATATGATCTAATATTAATTACTATTTATTAATAAAAAATATTTTAATTATAAAAATAATTTTTAATATTTTAACTTTTTTAAATTGTGAATCAAATTGTTTGGTTAATCCTAACCCAACTTGATTTGAGAATGGATAAAAGACTTGAAAAAAATTCCGAGTCGCAAACCCAACAATGTGGAGATATAAAGATGTTGGTATTACCATGTTCCATACTTAACCCCATCCGCTTAAGATGTTGGTATTAACAGAACCATAATTTTAAGAAAGGATAACGGGTTACTTTTCGGTGTTTCTCAGATTACTAAGATAATCATTGGCAGTTTATATCAAAGCAAAAAAGAACACCGCTTGGAAGAGCTAATCAAGATACATAAAAACTTGTTAAAGAGAACTTGGCTTTCTATGAATGGGCTTATAGAGAGGAAAATATATGTAAAAAATGGGCTGACTTCCTCAATCTCATCATCAACTGCTATGCTATGCTATGCTTTTCTATGCATTCATTCTCAACTTATCTAATACCAACAACTAAGCTAGGTTAAAGATTGATAGATTCAGGAACAGGACTCAATTTTCTCAGTGCCACAAAAATTATTTGGTTGGAGGGAAGGAACAAGGACGGACGGACACCAGGATAGGTTTCTTGAAAAGCAAAGACCAAGAAACCTTAGCAAATTAAACATTAGGGCATTAGGACAGAATTAGGGAAGACAGAGAAATCTTAAGTAAATCAAACATTACTACATTAGGGCAGGATTCAGGAAGCAAAGACAAAAAACCTTAATCAAAATCAAACATTACGACGAGATTCGGGAAGCAAAAGATAAAGAAACCTTAAGCAAATCAAACATTAAGGCCGGATTCGAGAAGCGAAGACAAATAAACCTTAAGCAAACCAAACAGTAGGACATTGGGACAGGCACAACCATCAGTAGGAATTGATTGGGAAAAAGAAGACACAGACGATGGGGCCACTTTCTCAGAATGAATTATATTATGAAACCTTACAATACATGATCATACTGGATATTTTTTTGTTTCATATATTAATCAATTTCGATATCAACAGTCAGCATCTTAAAACATTCCTATGTAATTAACTAGTATATATATTAGTTGCCTTAAGCCCTAACAGGTGAGGGGAGAAGAAAGGCAGTGGAGGTTCTACCCCTTTCTCTCTTCCTTATGAACTTGCATGTACTAAAAGAATCCTTGTTTCTCAGTATCTATTTCCTACTAGAAGCTGTCACTGGAATGCTACCTTCTTCCCTGCTAATCCAAAGTAACTGCACACGAAACCAGATGTGTCATTGGCCACAAACAGCCTAAGGATAACATCATAGCAAATGGGCAAAAGGGATGAAGTAAGCACTAGCTAGTAGCCTAGCATGTGTTAATGAACTTAAATTATCAAATAGACATAGCACCTTATAAAAGAATCATCTTTATGCACCGAATGTAATTTTGGTCATCAAAATAATGTGACAAAGCAAAAAAATTAAGATAGGGCCTCAAAAAGCAACACTACATCAACCAAAATTTATAAATTCCATTCATGAAAATTGCTTTTGGGAAATCATTTTTTGCATTTTACAAAGCTTGGCTTTTGGGAGGCACAAAAGAAAAAGGTCAATGGAAAATAATGGAGGTAAACAACTTCTGGATCATCACTCCTTTCTTGAGCCCCCCAAAAAAGAAAGTCATTTTCTTAGAACACTGGTCTTAGAACCTCCCTTCTTCCCTAATTCCACAGCACATTTCTTTTACATTGCCAACGCAGTGGCCTGTCATTGACGCTCACCTCTTATTTCCACCGGTGCTAACCATCTCTTCCTCCGCGCATCATACAAAGGAATAGAACACATTACCCACCACTAAATCACAACCAAAACCCCAAAAGAAAATATAAGCCAATGCCACTGTAAGCAAAATAAATAACTAAAATCATGATGGTTTTGGTGTTCGCTTGTGTTTTATCAACGAAAATCATTTATTTTCTTAAGATCCCATGTCAACCAAACAAAGACTTAGTTATTTCAATATTATCAGTAAAGCATATTCGGTTAACATATATATATATATATATTGCAAGCTCTTCCACAAGCTAAAAGTTTGGATAAGAATTGTAGCATGCACCAGCGCATCACCTTTACATTCTATCGATGGCAGTTTTCCACTTCTACAAGAAAAGAAACCAAGAACAGGAGAAAATATGGTCTTTCTAGTAATCATATTGTATTTAATCTAATCCACTACAAATTTGAAAGCTTTACCAAAGAAAACTAATTTCACACAAACCTAGGAGAAAGATGATAAGTATCAAGAATACATAGAAAATAGGCAGCACTTGGCAATCTTGCAAAAATGAATGCAACTCACAATTCATGGGTAAAAGGTTCATTCCAAATTGATAGCGAAAGATGCAAGAGGTAGCAAGAAAAATAGAAAGGTAGGGCTCCTAATGGTGTTTGCTATATCATGCTTACCTCAAAGTAATTTAGAAGGATCTTCTTCCAGTGCTCTAATCATTATCAAAATTGGAGCCCCCAAAGCTGTTAAAATCACTAGATTTAGAATCATCACGATTCCCACTGCCTTGGCCTAAAAACTTGTCACCAAATCCACCAGAACGACCAGAACCAAAGTTGCCAAAGCCACCATCAGTTTGATCAGAACGGTTGTCACTAAATCCACCTGAATTGCCAGAACCAAAGTTTCCATGAATAAAAGAATCTTAAAAGGATTGAAGAAGAAGTTTAATAAAGCATAAAGAGCTTATTAGAAAAAATGGTAAGGATATCATGGACTATGAGAACTACTTCACATACAGGAATAGAGGAAACCCAATTTAATTTGATGTTTAAAACAGAAGCTGTCCCTGAAGAAATTAGCCTAAACTCATTTCGAATGGTGAATTATGATCTAGATAGTAATGAAACAAGATTGCGCATCAATCTAGATCTACTAAAAGGAATACGGGACACAACCTAACTCAAACAAATGGCATGCACCCACCAAGTGGCCAAGTACTACAATTTCAAAGTAGGAAGCAAACGATTTCAAGTGGAAGATCTTGTCTTGAGAAGTTGCAATGCTGGTTAACCGACGGGAAAGCATGGTATGTTAGCCCCAACTTGGGAAGGACCTTACAAGGTGGTCAACAAAATCAGCTTTGAGGCTTATCTTTCGTAGCGAATGGATGGAAGTGAAGTCCCCAGGACATGGAATGTGAATCACCATAAATGATACTTCCTCTAAATGATAATCGACCTAGAAAAAAAGCATAGCACTGTAAGTATCGGATACTAGAATTTTTTTGTGCATAGGATAATGTTGTTGAAATACAAATCCTATATGTGAACTTTTTAGAATTATTATTTCGCCTTCCTAAAGGCTTGAGACTTTTGCTATGCTTTCTCACAGGCTTTAACTTTTCTAAAAGTTCAGAATTAATATCTCACATTTCCAAAGGCTTAAAACTATTGCTACGCCTTCCTAAAGGCCTTAACCTTCCCAAAGGTTCAAAATTATTAGTTCACCTTCCTAAAGGCTTAAGACTGCTACTACATCTTCCCAAAGGCTTTAACTTTCCCAAAGGTTTAGAATTATTATCTCGCCTTACTAAAGGCTTAAAACTATTGCTACGCTTTTTCAAAGGCTTTAACCTTCCCAAAGGTTCAAAATTATTAGTTCACCTTCCTAAAGGCTTAAGACTGCTACTGCATCTTCCCAAAGGCTTTAACCTTCCCAAAGGTTCAGAATTATTATCTCGCCTTACTAAAGGCTTAAGACTATTGCTACACTTTTTCAAAGGCTTTAACTTTCCCAAAGATTTAGGATTATTATCTTGTGTTCCTAAAGGCTTGAGATTGTTGCTACATCTTCTCAAAGGCCTCAATCTCACCAGAAATTCAGAACCAGTGCACAAAAAAACATTTTAAAAGCTAAAAAAAATAGTTGATGGAAGTAAAACTCGATACTTGTTCATTTATTTATTAGCCATCTACAACATTTTTATAATAAAACATAAAAATATCAGCCTAATTAAGCATTGGGGTCTTCACCAATAATGCCCTCGTCTCTTCTAACTCTACCATCCACTTCCCTAAACCCACTATTAATAACAATAACTTTAACCTTTTTTGCGGCTACATGATCTTTAGCAACTTTCTTAGTTGTTTCTGCCGCAACAGGTTCTTTTGGAAAAGGTGTCGTGGGTACCTTTTCCAAACTAGATTGGGATTCCTGTAATTGATCCCACTATGAGTTTCATGCATCCATAGCAGGAAATGCAAGATCCACGTCTTCAAGGTAATCTGTCAATGCGATTAAATCCACCCTATTAAAATCCAAAAGACCAAATACAACTGAGTTATAGCTAAGGTCACCATCTGATAGTTCTGACATAAGGATTCCATCTATGTAAGAGTCTTCTCCATTTTAGTAGCAGGAGCCCTCTTAAGTTCCTTACTATCCCCTTTTAAACCTTTAATCTTGCCCAAACTTTTGGCCAGTTAACTTTCCTTTAGGGTCAATTTCTCTTTAACAAACCTTTTTAAATGGTTTAGTTCTACAACCTTGGCTTGCATGTTTTTTTCCGTCATAGCCACCTTGGCTTCGCAACACTCTTTCACAGCAACTGCTTCACCTTTGGCATTTCCAACTCTTTCTCCAGACTCCTAGTATGAGCTATCAACTCCCTTTTATTTTGCTCTAAGTCATGGATAGTGGATTTCAAACATTACTGGTTTTGACTTAATGAATTCCCTTTCTTGTACAAGGCCAAGGACATTAACAAAGACTGTGAAGCATAAAATCAATGTTAAACACCATACCTAACACCAAAATAACTAACATAATAAACTTATTTATCCTCATTTACTATAACTTGATAAGCCAAGTGCACCCGATTCGAAGGTAAAATTTTTTTTCTTTAAAGCTTCCAAAAAGGCATACGAGGAGATTTACTAGATCCAAGACACAATCTTCACATTGTTTAATGAAAAATCATTTTCCAACTTAGTTCGCTAGTAGAACCCATCTCCTGGATCGATCACAGTACTAGGACCAGTTAAAAAAATTTTGAATAAAGGGAACAAATCACCACATTCGGTATGCTCAGACACATCAGCCTCAATTGTTGGTACCGTAGGAACCACCATTTGAAGCTCTTTTATAAGACCCTTAACTTTGGCACTCTTACGTGCACCACCACTGGCTCCTGGATTAGTCTCTTTACCACCCACTGTAATAAGCCCTAGCATAGTTGGCACAACCCTCTTCCTGATTAAGGACACAATAGGACTTCTCCTTAATAAAGCTAGCATAAGAACATTTCCTAACTTTGGTCTGTTTATTAATGGCCCCCTAAATGTTACTGTTGACTTCTCAATAACAAGCTAACTAATTTCAAGGAGCTTGCAAACAAATGATCCATCGTTGGAGCTGCAAAATAGAAAGAGAAAAGTCAAAATTCCATAATAAGAGAGTCAAAACATAGAAAACACCAATTGTAAAACAAAATAATAACAACAACAACAACAGTAGCAGCAACGGAACATGCCATCATCTTGCCATTATCCCTTTCTCTAAGCTCTAGTTAAATTAAGGTGCAAGTAGAAAGTCAGCCATTACCCCACTTCCTAAGACCATTCTGTTGCAACAAATCTTTGCCAATTACACTGGGTCACTCACAACAGTCTCTCTCCAATCCCACAACACTCTAGATAGCAATTTAAATGGTAAAAGAAACAAGTGAACAAATTTCATTTTACCAGTTATCATTCCCCCTATCACACAGTTCCATTAGTAACCTCGCCAACCACAAAAATGCAACAATAATAACCTTATGCAATGGTTACCTTCATTAGAGCCCTCTTCTTCAAACTCTACTATTATGACTTTCCTTTCAGGCTGTAGCCCTTGGCTAGCAACAAGTATATTCCTCTCCATAACTTTTTCAACTTGAGGCAAAGCAAGAACTAAAAGCCCCACAATGTCAAACTCACGAGTGATGCACCTCATTACTTTCACACCAGCTCTATTTAGGCCTTGACTATTTCATCGAAATGCCTTTGTATGGCTAACACTTTAGGCAGCCATCCATTTAAAGCATCGCTAAATCTTTATCCCTGTTCTCTAGCCATGGGTTACTGTTTAACTTCGTCCTTGAATATTTAAACTATGGAGCCATAACATTAGGGTTCTTTCCTTTTAAACAATAATGGTACACAATTCAATTCATCACTATTTACACATAATCGATGATGCACTTTAATCGGTAAACCTTGAATTATGCTCTTTTTGCCTCATTCATAGACTCCACATCCTCTATTCTATCCAAAAGAACGTACCCCACTGCATGCAAAAAGGCCACTCATCTTCAAGCAAAAAATGCATCAAGAAGAAAATAAGTCTTGGCAATGTGGCGGTTACTGATAACATTTTGCACAACTTGCAACCCATAATGGTGAGAGCTTAAATACCTGTAAATATCCTTTTTCTTTAACTCTTATAAGTTATGCAGCGTGGCGAAGTAGGGCATATCCCTCTAATATGATAATCAATAAAGTAGGCAACCATAATACACCATGTAGCACGGGTGAATTGCACTACTGCATCCCCATAACAATCCAAACATGTAGCAAAGAACTTGTTAAGAGAAAAATGCAAACTAACTTTGAACGTATGTTTAATGAAACATAAGTTCCTCTTATTCAGAAAGGCTAATACCATATTAATAATTAGGTATGATTAAACCTCACCATAATAGCAGCTTTCACACTACTTTTTGCAAACATATCACAGCTAAAAAGTTCTTTCCAATCTGCTGATTGCAAAGCACTAGCCTCATTAACCCTACTGAAACCTTTACCACCTTCATTAACATTAACAAATGGAAGGGATTCATTACTACTAGTCTTCCCACTACTTGCCTCTTCATTATCCATCTTCATTTCAATCAAAAATAAACAAAAATACCAACAAGGAAATTAATATTTCTTGTTTACAACTCTGATCACTACTTTTGACTTGACTTTGCTTAACTTAAACCATAGAGACAAAACAATGCAAACATTTAAAAAAATCCTATGGTTGTTTCTCAAAGAAATATCCACTATTTATAAGCTCTCAATTGGTGTGAATTGGAACCATCACATTCCTAGAAACAAGGGTAAATGTCTAATAATTGACCAAAAAAATAAAAACTCATGAACCGCTATAATGCAAACTTATGTAACTTCTCCAAAATGCTTCTTATAAACACGTAAGAGGAATGCATACACTAATTGACCTAATTTCTTTGAAGCGGTTATGTATGACGCAATCATCACCGTGAAACTTTAAAATTCAAAATGATAAATAATCATACTTATGATACTCAAACACTCTACTTCCCCCTATAAAGTTACAAATGTAAGAGGAACCTAATGGAAACACTTCTCCATATCAAGGGATAACACCGAAGGATAAATGTGAAGAACCTAAAGGAAAAACTTTGCCATATCGAGGGATAACAGCTAAGGACAAGGGCGAAGAACCTAAGATAAACTCTTTGCCATATCAAGATATATCACTAAAAGATTAAGTGCAATAAACCTGAAGGAAACACTTAGCCAAATCAAAGGATATACACATTCAAGGAATTTTAGGAAACTACCCGCCCACAACCAATACGAGATATAGTAAAAGACATGATGGGGATGATATATGTGTATAGATGTGAACATATTTTAGCCAAATAAAAAGCTCTTTTCATTAATATCAACATCCTCAAAAGGTATAAATCTGTTTCAATACATAACAATCTATTCCTACCACTTATATACATAATAAACAGCATTACACTTTTGCCTATGGCATGGATAAATGGCTTTCCTTAATTAGCTTAAAAACATAGATGTCTTCGACCTTCAAGTTATTGCCCATAATTTTCATGAGGACTAGTTCACGATGATAGCTCTGATGAGTGAATCTATCAAACTACATCCCATGAATTTATCAACCCATGGACAAAGAAAATTGAGGAGCAGACCAAATGATATTGTTCCACTCATCCCAACCACACAGGGGCAATGCTACAAAATGGCATATAGAAATGGGTAAAGATAAGACATAAACAATAAGGTTTTAGTCTATAACAACACAACATGGGCATCGCTACCCCATTTCCATCGGATGGTCCAAAAGCACAGTGATACATCCTCAGCTAGACCAAATCCTCATCGTCACTATAGCACCTAATTTCATTCGGGCCCATTTTTTGAAAATCCAAAATATCCGAGACTAAGAATCTAGTGGCGACCCTGGTAAAGGTTAACCTCCTTTAGGAGGACTAGGCATTTTCAAGACCTTTTTATTCACGCTTAAATGATCGTATGTTCATGTAATAAAAAAATTATAGTTTCGAGGGTGAAAACTAAATATCGGATAAAAAAGATAAATAGTTAAGAGAAAAATTAGTTTTTAAATATTTTTTTGTCAAATTTTGAAATGAAATTTAAATATGATATGATGGTCAAAATTTTCATTTTAGGAAATTTTTAGAATTTTGGTGAGATTTTGAGAATCAATTGTTGCATATTTTAATTGATACCTGTGTAGTACTTGTGGACACCATATTTTGTCCAAGCTAATTTCTGGCATTTCGAGACTTAATTAAAAAATAATAAAAATAATAAAAATAAAAATAAGGATGACTACCGAGTACTGGCACCAGGTGAAAAATTTTTTTTGGAAAAGTTTAAAATTCATAGGAATCGTATCAAAGAAAAATGTAAAAAAAAAAAGGCATCAAAGGTCATTATTAGAGGTGTCACCAAGGTTATACGAACAAACATAGGTCTGTCATTCATCGCTCCTAGCTAAAAGGAAGTGTCCGAAGGGCCAAAGGTGAAAAACTTACATTTTTGCATGAATGCATCTATACATGGCCTAGATGTATCAATACAGGCCCCCATGTCATCAAAATTTAAAATTGCTCTATTTGTATCAAAACATAAGTCAATATATCGATACATTCATCGATTGTATTGTCATAGGGTCATGTCATAGCTAAAATTTAATTTTTGGACAAGATGTATCGATACAATCTTCATTATATTAATAAATTCTATTTTTTTTTCCCAGATGTATCGATACAATTTGCTACGTAATATACTAAGGCATTATTGTCCAATTCATGCTATTTTTTTACTTTTGCACCATTGATCTAAAAATCTAATTTAAGCATGTTTTTGGCATAAAAAATTGTTAAAATTCACATTAGGCCTTAACTTTAGACTTATGATTAGGTTTTAACAAATTTTGAGGCCCGAAATAGCTTGAATATAAGACATTTTCATGGTTTATATGGTTTATTCAAGGGTAAAGTTGGCTCTTTTCATTTGCAAACTTCACCAACAACTCTGTTCCACTACTCTGATCATGTTAGGTAATGGAATTTTGGCTAGCTGAGCATAGTACTCAAGGCTGCCCTCATGGTACATTAAGAAAATTCAAAATTGCCTTTGCTTTTGGCCTTCAAATCCTGGCTAATCACTTGTCTAAAAAAAAAGCCAACTTCGGCTAGCAAAAAAAAAAAGAATCACTATTCCATTACCTTCTTTCCTTCAACCAAAAACTTCATTCCCGTAATTCCTCCAAACCCCTACCAAAATAACCTCCAAAAACTTATCATTTCACTTACTTTCATCTTTAAACTCCTCTCTATCGACATTATAACCAAAAAGTTCCTTCTTTTCATCATTTTCTTATTAAACAAACATAAAAAGAAAAGAAGGAAAATGTGAGCTCAAAGCTACTACTTAAAAGGAAAGGCTAAAGTTTAAGGCTTGTTGGTATATTTTCTTCACTTTTTTCAGTTATTTTCTGTTTTTCTTCATCTCTGTCACTTTAGTAAGCCAAAAATCCATGTAACCATGATCCTTTTTCTACAAAAACTCATGCAGTTTATGGCTTTGGACATGGTAGACTTAGGATCTTTCATGCTTCATTGACCCTTCTAACATGTTTCTTCATTTTCCATGCGCTTAGCTTTTCTTGAGAACATGTTCGGATGCTGCCATGAAATTCTAGCTAGTTGGTCATCTTTATTTAAGCATGTTCATAAAATTTCCAAGGCATAACTCTTGTTTTCATTCATAAAACTAATATGTCTATACACTCCATTGTCATTTTCTTTGCATTTTTATTGCTAATATCATGTTAAAATGCCATCTTTCCATGTCTAAACATGTTATCCATGCCCATTTACATGAATGTCATGTTTGGCCCATCTCATGTTTGTCAAGATGCTAGCTTGTTTGCTGTTAAAATCTGATTTTATCAAATTCTCCCCAAGTTAAGGCCATGTTAATCTCTACAAATGAAGATTAACGTGGACTTAAGGTTTTTTTTCTCATTGGTCCTCCAATTTTAGAGAAAAATCAAGTCTTTATATTTTGATTCAAAAGTTTTTGGGGTCAAAATTCTTGTTTTCAAAAATAAAAATACTTTCTTTCTTAGTCCAAGTTATTTGTACCTTGTTCCTTGCCTAGAGTCCTTGTGACAAAGTCAATGTGTTGTTTCACCACTTCAAATCACTCTGGAATTGTGAAATGAACCTGTAAAGATCATGTCACTATTTCTCTACTGTCATGGACATTCAAATGTTTATGGCTCAAGTCTAGATCTAAGAAACCTGGAAAATAGAAAACTCCCTTGTTTTTGTCCTTATAGCACTGTAGTCATAACTTGAAAAATTATTTTTGAACCTTAAACAATTTTTCACATATTTTTTAATATTTTTCCCTAAAAGGCACTAAATTAGCTTTCTAATTGTATCTTGTTTGCCCTCAAATCATTCTAAATGAGAAAGATACAATTTTTAAAATTAATAAAACCCCTTGAATCAGTGATTTGCATTTTGTTTGGGCCATATTGGCCAATCAGATTATGTTTTTGAATTTTCAAAATATTTTTCATAGAAATTTCATGAAATTTCCTTTTTAGAAAGGTATTGCTCGCAATTTAACGATTCTATACGAGTTCAAAATGATTTTTCAAATTTTGTCATACCTTTTCCCCTGCACATGCTGTCAGTGTCGCACTGACCCAACTTTAAAAGTTATTTTCCACTCGAAAGATAATTTTTTGGTATTTTTGAAATATTTTTACATTAAACCTTATTGAGTCACCTTTCTAATGGTACCTCATTGGCTCTTAATATCTTGGAATTTTCCCAAAATAAATTCAGAAAGGGGGATAATTTGATATTATCCCCTATTTTCAACATTAGTTGAAATTAATTGATTTTTTTTGTATTCCCACTTCAAGACATTCGAATGTCTCTAAGTGACACCTATTAGTCCCTTCAAGTCAAAATTTATGCATCGACCGTATAGGCCTAGGTCAAGGAATAAACAATTTTTTTCATGTCACCTCTACTTTTATCAATTTCCTTTTTAATCAAAAATCGCCTATTTTGTCAAGAAATCATTGAACCTTTTTCAAGATAAATCCTTCGAGTTCATCTCTTGAAATTCATTAAAGTTTTCATCTATGAGGATACTGAAACCCCATCTTCCGAGGGGATACTCTAATCGTGTTTTTACAAACATCATTCATCTTTTTAAAATCACTAAAATTTTCATCTCTGAAGATAACCCGACCCCGACTTCCAGTCAAATACTTTAACCTTGCTTTTTAAATCTTGTCAAGAAAAAATCATTTTTCTTTCTCTTAGATCATTTCAAACTTTTGCAAAATTCAAACTTGGTTTTCATGCCTTAATTAATTAATGAATCTGAACTCATCTCCAAAATTTTCAATTTGGTTATTTCAAGATAATTGATAACAATTACAAGATATATTTCGATCATCCCTCCTCTCACCCTTTTGTTGTTTTGTGTCATTTATCTTATGCGATATTATTTCTTTTCTATCTTATTAACACGTTTCCTTTGTGATGATCATTTTGCACCCATATTTCCAAAATCATTTTTTTTTCAAAATTTATAAGGCAATATTCCGTGTCGATAGCTCTCTGGTGCTTGACATGGAATATGCTATTTTCAAAAACTAAATCTAAAGAATATTTTAATTAAAAATTCCTATTTTTCCCACTTTTCCAAGGCGCATACGTTATTTAAATTTTTTTTCTAAGACCTGAGTTTATTTTATTCAAATTCATGCATAAGAAAAGGGATTATATTTAAAAATGATAAGTCAAAATCGACAGAATCAAAAGTAAGGTAAGATATGGCTAGAGAAATGCTGATTTTAGGCATCAAGGGGGTTCATACCTCTTTGTGTAATTAACTCTCGAACCCAACCGTCGAATCTCCAAATTACACAAACCATGGAATTGATGTATTGAGTTTTGAAACTCTAAATATCGAATTCAATAGAAATTTGATCATGCCTAGCCCAAATTATCGGTGGCAACTCCAATTGTTGGCCACCAAAGACTAGTTGGATGAATGATTCATCTGACGGTCCCCTTTCACGATCAAGAGCTAAGAATCCATACTTACTCACTTCGATAATGTAAAAAATGGAAAGAGTCCTGGTCGAGAAGATGTTTCCTCATCGAGAAATACTTTTAAGTCATATGCACTTCCTTCACAAGAAGCATATTGTCAACAATACTTATGCTGATACTCACCCCAAAAGTCTAAAATGTTCAAGAAAAATTTTGTATCAACATTTATACCATGAGATGTCAAATTCTAAGGAAAGCTACAAATAAATTTTGATTTAAATTTTCTTTTATTTAATGTATACATGTAAGTTAAAATATTTTTGTACATAATTTATTTTTGATTTGCTAATTTAAATTACACGTACTACAAATTTAATACCAACACTTCGATACATTACCAAATTAAACATTTTTATTTTTATTTATTTGATTTAATTTAATTTAATTAATTAAATCAATTTGATCTGATATTTTTATTATTTTTATTTTGTTAGCCATTAACGTAGCCTTCATGCATATCTTTGTTTGCCACCGAATATAGGTGGCATTATGCCCAAAATCCCTTGACACTTAAATCATTGAGGTGGCATTTAATGAGTAAATACATTGCCACCTATTTAACACTTGTAAAGAATGGAAAACTAAGTTTTCCAATTCATTTTTCAACTCCAATTGATATTATCTTACTTCCTCTTAGCCACCTCATAAAAGGAAAAAAGAAAGAAACACAACAATACTTTGCTTTAGTATATGCCCTTGAGCCAATCAGATTGAATGAGGTATATAATAGTTAATAAGGCAAACTAATCACTTTAGTTAGTAATTCAAGGTTTTCCTTCATATTAGTGTGTTTGACACTTACGCAAACACTAATTAGATGAAGCCCTTGAAACAAAATGATCTTGTAAAGTTAGTAATGAGTTATAATGATGAGATCCTTATATATAAAAACCGTATTTCTAAAAATATTTATAGTCATCATATTGTCAAAATAAGGTATTGACAATGCACAAAGACTAGAATATATTAAGTCTCCATACACTCAATGCATGCAACTCTTTGATCTCAAAGAAGTTGAAGTATAGAGATACTTGGTGGGAATCAAACCTACCATTAAGTTATCAAACAACGAAAAAGAGCAGAGAAAATAATAAAAGAAGGGTGGAAAAGTAATCACAAGCTCTTTATAAGTAATTATAATGATGCTAATTTTTTTTTTTGGAATTAATTTTTCCACTTTCAATTTTTTTTTAATAATTTGAAGTCCATTTTTTTTAATTTTCCCAAAATTTATCCAATTAAGCTTGCGAATCTATCAATTCAATAGAACTTCAAGAAGAAACCTTTAAGAATGGGGAAATGTAAAAATTACAATGGAAAAATAGAAGCGGTGATCTATGAAACGCAAAAAAGTTATTTATACATGAGAGAAATGTAATTGCAAAAAAAAAAAAATCGAAATTAAGACAATTAAAAGCATTTCTATATAATGCGAAACAAAAGGGAAAATAAAAAATTA
>JBBYHM010388456.1:0-14899 GCA_038381775.1 Adansonia rubrostipa | reverse complement strand
TCCTTAATCCATGTATGAATCATTAGCCTAACACATTTCAAGCATATTTACACATTAACTTGCATGAATCATTGCCATTTTCAGCATCCATAACATTTTCTTATCATAATACATTACACTTTCTTTGTCTAAACCATTGGTAAAGTTAGCGTCCTTATTCATGTTTTGTGCAGTCCCCTTGTATGTTTGTTGTCTTCCCTTTGTCAAAATGCATGTTTGATGGCTATCAAAAACTAATTTCAAAACTTCCCCAAGCCAAGCATGTTATCCTCAACCAATGAGGACTAGCATGAACTTAGCATTTTCTTAAAGTTAGCAAAAAAATCTTGGGGAAAATTAAGTATTAACAATAAGGAAAAGAGAGAAATTTAAGCCATCTCTACTGCTCCAATTATTTGGCCAAAAAGTGAAGTTTTGTTGGTATAACTTCTCATTTTATCACTTTTATTTTTTGTTTTTTAGCACCTTCATCATTTTAGTGAGCTTTTCATGTTTCCATCACCCTCTTAGGATTATCATGCATTATTGTGGCTTTTGGTTGTGATAGTTTAAGATTTGGATGCCTTAATACCCCTTTGATGTGTAAAATGCCTTATTTCATCCTCATTAGTTTGATATCTCTTGCTCATGCATTTTATGCCATATCCATGCATCTTGTTATCCTTAATCCATGTATGAATCATTAGCCTAACATATTTCAAGCACATTTACACATTAACTTGCATGAATCATTGCCATTTTTAGCATCCATAACATTTTCTTGTCACAATACATTACACTTTCTCTATCTAAACCATTAGTAAAGTTAGCATCCTCATTCATGTTATGTGCCATCCCTTTGTATGTTTGTTGCCTTCCTCTTGTCAAAATGCATGTTTGATGGCTATCAAAAACTGATTTCAAAACTTCCCTAAGCCAAGCATGTTATCCTCAACCAATGAGGACTAGCATGAACTTAGCATTTTTCTTAAAGTTAGCAAAAAATCTTGGGGAAAATTAAGTTTTTCCAGATCTGGAATCTTGGTTAAACGAGCTCAAATCTTCTGATTTTCCAATAGAAATGGCATTGCACTTGTTCCTAAAATGTTTATGCCTTGTTTTTGAGTCAAAACCTTGAGTGGTATGATTAACGAACTGTTTGGCCGTTCAAGCCCACTAAATGATTTTTCCAAAATTTTCAAATATTTTTCCTAAATGATTAATGAAATTCCCTTTTTAGAAAGGTATCACTTGCAATTTTTCAATACCAAATGAGTTTAGGTTGATTTTTTAAATTTTGACACACCTTGTCCCTCATATGCTCTACCAGTATCATAATCAATCCAAACTTGAAATTTTATTTCCCAAGAAAGTGACCTTTTGGGATATTGGGAACATTTTTAGATTGACTCTCATTGAGATATCTTTCTAACGGTATCTTGTCCACCCTCTCAAGCCTTCAAACTAATTTAGAATAAATTCGGGAAGCAGGATAGCATGATGCTATCCCCTACTTTCGATTATGGTCAAAATTGAGTTATTTTCCTGAATTTTATCTTGAGACATTCAAGTATCTCTGTATCACCCTGATCAGACTCAAGAACATGCTTTGACCTCCCTTAGGCTCGTATTAAGGCACAAACACATTTTACATCTTTACCATCCTCATTCATAATAATTTTTTTTGCCAAAAGTTGTCGTAACGCTCACATATTTCCTAAATCACAAAGTTTTGTCAACTTAAATTTTTCAACTCGACTTCTCTAAAGAGTGTCAGACGTGTCACTTTTGGGGATACTCTAACTCTAACCTTTCGAGGGGATACTCTAACCCTATTTTTCAAAATTATCGAGATTAAAAGATCTTCCTTTGTCAAAATGATTTATCATCCACGGTGATACTCCAACCCCGACCTTCCAAAGGGATACTCTAACCTCGCTTTTCAAAATTGTCAAGATTTAAAAACTTTCTTTGTCAAAATTATTTGCCATCCATGGGGATACTCTAACCCTGTCTTTTGACTATAATTAAATTTTTCTCCTTCCCAGACTTCTATGACAAAGCTCGTTCAATCAAGAAACCAGATGCATATTGAAAATTATCGATTCGGTTATTCCTAGATAATCGATGCCAATTACAAGATAAATTCCAATAGTCCACCCTTTTCTTTATCATTGCATTGAATGATCCATATTACATTACTTCATTTGTTGCCTTACTAACATGATTTCCATATGATAATTATTTGTATTCATGTTTTTCAATCATTTCAAATAAAACTAATGGTAATATTCTACGTGGGTATTTCTCCAGTGCTTAAAGTGAAATTTTCATTTGTCAAAGTAAAATCCAGAGGTTATTTTTATTGAAAATCTCTATATTCCTCATCTCTCCAGAGCGTATATGAGATTAAATCTATTCATCAAAACCTGAATTTGTATTTCTATAGCATTCATGCATTAAAAGGGGTTATATCGAGATAATGACGAGTTAGGATCGAAAGAATCAAAATCGAGATATGCATAGCTAGTAAGGTATCAATTTCAGGCATCACAAAGAGGTTTGTTCCTCATCGTGCGTAACCATCTCCCAAACCCAAACGATGAATCTTTGTATTACGTAGACCATGGGATCTATGTTTTAAGTTTTGTAACTCAAAACATAGGTTTCAATAGGCATCCGATCATGCCTAGCCCGAAATGATCGATGGTGACTTCAAGCGTTGGCCATTTTGTGATAGTTATCTGAGACCAATAAGATGAGCGATTTGTCTTATGGTCTCCTTCATTTTATCATGTCGATAATATGTACTTTCTCATTCTCATCACGTCACGAAGGAAAAGTCCCAATCAAGAAGACATTCCTAAGTCAAAAAATATTTTAAGTCATATGCACCCATAGATTCGCAAGGATCCAACTCGAGGTATGTTACGACAGGTGGTAAATAGGATGATGAGGAAGAAGGTACAGATAGGGCTAAATTGGATGGTGAGAAAGAAGAAAGTTTAAATGGTTTTAACTGGGATGATGAAAAAAAAGTAGATATAGATGTTACCAAATCTAGTGATGAAGAGGTAAAAAGTATATATGTGAAGAACAAAGAAATATGAAGGGTGACCGATCTAATGATAAAGGGGAAAAGGGTGCAGATGGGGAAAAGGGTGTAAGACGTAGTGAAAAAATAGTGATAGTTATGAAAATCAAAGGACAAATAAGTATAAGGGTGAAGATCATAAAGCATAATTTGAGTTAGATGATTTCAATGAGATTTATGAAAAGGTTAATGATCTGGAGTCCTTGAATTGGTTAGATGATGAAGCCCATATACGAGGTAGTAGATTCCCCTTGTTTAATCCTCCTAGTGATAATGTTGAGCTAACAATCGGGATGAAATTTGCAAATGCATGATATTTTAGAGCAACCTTGAAGAATTAGTGCATGTAAAGGGTTTATGATTATGAACTTCAAAATAATGAGACAAGTAGAGTAACAATTCATGTAAGGTGCAGCCAACAACTTGCCATTCAAAGTGCATGCATCATTGGTAAGTGGAAAAACCATATTAAAGATAAAAACATTTAATCCATAGCATACTTGCCCAACAGAGAGTAAGAATAGCAAGTTGACATTAAATTGGACAGTAGTTAAGTACTTAGATGATTTCATAGCAACCCAAAGATAGGTGTGTGAGTGCTGTAAGACAAAATAATAAGAGATTTTAGTGTGAAGTTTATTATAGAAGCTTGTATAAGGCATGAAGGCTGCATTGAAAATGATTGAGGGTGATTAGGAGTAGTAAATTAAGCTGACAAGGAAATATTGTTACCTTATGATTAAAACAAGTTTAAGCAGTTTTGCTATTATGCATGTTGAGCCACAACCACCAGTCCAAATCAATGGTCATATCATCATCTACTCTCTAGGTTTACTCGAGTGTACGTGTATTTTGATGCACTAAAATATGGCTTTATGAAACATTGTAAGCCATTGATCAGCGTTGATGGATGTTTTTTAAAAGGCAAGTTTGGTGCATGCATTCTAAGTGTTGTGGGGAAAAATAGGAATGAGCAAATGTACCCAATCGATTGGGCTATTATTAGGTTTGAAGATAAGCATAGCTAGAAATGGGTTTTGGAAACACTTAGGAATGACTTACAAGGGATGGATGAAAGCAAGTTGGTTTTTTTGTCAAACATGCAAAAGGTAAACATCTTTAACTTTTCTATTTTTTTTTGTTACATAATGCCATTGTAGTTGAAATGTAATAACACATAATACCCCCTGTGTTATGCTTAACTATGACACATGAGACCCTTGCATTATGCGTGGTTGTGACACATAACACCCCTGCATTACGCTTGATTTTGATATATAACACCCATTCAATTTGACATATTTTGATATAGAAAACTAATCCATTCTGATTACTATATCACATTACAGTCACATATTATATTGTTGGTATTTCAGGGCTTGCAACAAGCATTCCAAGAACTTGAATTCAATGTTCAGCATAGGTTTTGTTTAAGACATCTTTATGACAATTTCAAAAACTAATGGAAAGCGAAATAATTCAAGAGCTTGTTGTTCCAAGCTTCTACCACCAGATGACCATCTATTTATAGAAGTGTATTAACGGAATTACAAAAATTGGATAATGGTAAGCCAATTCATTATTTAAATACCCTAGAAGGATATGTGAAGTCTAAAGTGCAATATCAGACTTATGCAAAATCTAACATTAATGTGAAGTGAGAGCTTGAATGCATAAATTACCAAAGCTCATGAACTACTTATAAGTAATTCCTTAGAATGGATTAGATTACGAGCTATTAAGAGCCTACATCATAAAATAACCACTATAGAGGGTGTAATCGGTCCACTGACACTAGTTATTCAAAAAAGATTAGAGAAGATCAAAAGTGAATCAAGGGTTTTCATGCCAGTGCCTTATGAAAAAAGGGAAAAAATTTTAAGTCACAATGTATTTAAAATCATTTAGTGCTGACTTGAACAAGAAAAGTTATTCCTATAGATGTTGGTAATTGATAGGAATACCCTGCGTTCATGCAATCCCACCCATGTACTTTTATGGGTAGAGTCCTAAAAATTATGTCGATAGTACTTCATTAAGGAGAACTGCATACGTACTTATGAATATTTCATCAAAGCCATGCCTAATTTAAATGATGCTGATAATGTTAAATTTCTAGAATTAGAACCATCCATCATTTGAAAACCACCAAGTAGACTTAAAAAGTTGATGAAGTGAATAGTAGATGAACCCAAACAACCATATAAGTCACCAAAATTGATAGACCTGCAGTTATGGCAACTGTAAGCAATCTGGCCATAATGTTCATAGTTGCAAGGCTTCAATTATACATGAAACCTCTGCTTAGAGAATGAAACATTTACAGAAGGAGAAACAATAGTTGCCACTAGCTACTGCATATTCTGTCCAACATCATACCCAGGCGTAACCAACTTCAAGCCAACCTACTTCAGGCCAATCCTTTACAGCACAACATAGGCACCAGCATAAGAACTAGCATAGGTAAAACTAGTACACCTAGATTTTCAAGGCCTAAGGTAAAAAAAAATCATATGGTTCATGGTAAATATGTCAAGGATAACTATTTAAATTACATAGTTTAATAAAACTATTAAATCTTTTCACATACATCTGGTAAAAGGCCAATCACATGGGTTTATAAACCTTGGCCAACATGAAGATATCTTGGATTTTTTGGCAAATAATGTGGGTTTAGAAGACCAAGGAAAATTACATGTTTATTTTTTTTTTCTTGCTTTCAGTTTTTTGTTTTTGCAACTCTTCAATGTATTTTGGCAATACAAATAAAATAGTTATACTAAAGTTGCCATTGATGTAGCCAGTTTGGTGCTCATTTTTTTTTTGGTAAATGGATATGATGATGTAATTGACAAACAGGTTAAATGCATTTTAAAGGTAGAATGTATTTAGAATTTGATGTTGTCATTGTATTATGGATGTTACTTTGGATATGTGAAAATACTAGATTAAATCTACATGTGAAAATTTTCATGTTTTTTAAGCAAAAGTCATATTAAGATGACCAATAAATTCATGAGATGTTGGAAAACTACATGTGATAATTCAAATTCACTCTAATATTGTAAAACAATTTCATTGTACAACATTACATCCAAAACATTACAACTACATGATGCACCCTGATATCAATAATGTTACAACCCATTCCAAGATGACAAACACATTACAACTTGACTATTATGAAAATCATCATTAATATAACCCTAACTATCAAGGCAAAAATCACTTTCCAAAACCATTTCTCTTTTCCTTAACATCTGTATAAGACTAATTCTAATTGTTTCTCTCTCTTGTGTGTAGCCTTGGTCAATTACAGTTGTTGGAGAATCTTTAATTCTTGTTTTTATTCTTCTATCTTTTTCCATGCTCGATTTTACACCTGTTTCTCACTTTGACGAGTTTTTGGTGTGTTAACCCAACTAAAAAACTCATATTTTAAAATAGAATTTAAAAAAATTCATGTCAGTACCCATTTCCGAAAACTTTGATTTCAACCAAATAAGAGTATAAGAATTTGACAATTGACCATATAATTTGCACACTCATAAAACCTTTTTCCAACATTGTTTGGCGTCTAAATTGTTCGGCATGGAGATGGATCACCATAACCATAATTCCAACCCATTTATCATGGGAAATAGATGAAGAGGAAGAAGATACAGTAAAATTTTTATTCATGGTTGAGGGAGTTGAAATTTGTTTTCAAATTGAAAATTCAGAAAACTAGAAATATTTAGGAGAAATTAAGAGAGAGAAACATAGAGAGTGTGAAAAAATAATTGATTTTGTCATACATATTAGCTAAAAAGGGTCATTATGGTATAAAATAATTAGCTAGGGTATAATTTAGTAGTGTTGCCTTCAGTTGTCTAACAGCTCAAACCACATAAGATATAAGTGTTAGAAAAAAGTAGATGTTTAAGTGTCACATGAGCCAAAGCACAGTGGATAAAAATAAACTTTTCCCATAAAAGATCCCAAGTATTGAATTCTAAAAAGAATTTTGATGAATAAATTGGAGAATTTTGCATGAGAAGATGAGATTAAAAATTCCAAACTTATAAAATGTTTATGAGAAATACCTTTATGGAGGAAAAATCTGTATTGAAAATAAATAAAAAATTTAAAATAAATTTTAATCTAAAAATAAATGAATTTCAAAATATTTACTTTGAAAGTATAAATAGCTAAAAATCTTAAACTCAAAAAGATTTTATTAAAAATGCCTTATGAAACTGAAAATTTCATACTAAAATGATAAACTGAATTCCAAAATATGCTTGAGCTTGGAAAAATGATGAATTACGTTCAATACACTTGCCAAAATATTTATCAATAAAAACCAAAAACTCAAAGCTCTAAACAAGTTTTAAGGAAAAATTTTTTGCATGAAGGAAATTGCGGTACCACAGAAAAGTTTTGAACTGAATAATAAATTTGGCAATGACATCTCATAGTATAAAATGCTAATACAGACTTTTTTCCTGAACATTTATAATTTTTCAAATTAAATAATAGCATAAATACTACATAGGTATTGGTAAAAATATACAACAATCGACTTATAAAATTTCATGAAAAAAATTTCAAAAATTTTTAAAAAGTAAAACTTGTTCGCGATATCAAATCTAGAAATAAATTTCCAAATTCTGCAAAAATAAATTTAAAAGCCAATTTTCTCTCCAATGTTTGTCTTTTTTATTGTGTGAATAAGCAACCATCTAGACATGGCCGAAGAGGTCTTGAAATGGCTTAGTCCACATGGAAGATGTTGACCCACCGAGACGACCATCTAGTTTTCAATCTCGGCTATTTCGAATCATCCAAGAAAGGGTTCAGATGAAAGTAGGCATCTACAAGTACATAAAAATCTCATTTTTCTTTGCTTATCTTAGAACAACCATTATTTCATTGATTTATGACATTTTCCCTATCATCCATGCTTAATCTTGGATGAAACATTATTATTTCAAGATGCTTTGATTTTTTTTTAATTTTGTTATGCCTTCGTGGTGTTTCAATGGTGAAAAATCCTATCTTTATGTTGAGACATTTTTTGCAACATATATGTCATATCATGGAAATGTTCTCCCTATGTTCATAACATTGTTAATGATACCACAAGATCTGTTGTCATGTCCATGCATTATTTAGGCCATATCTAACATTTTTAATTATGTTTTCTTAATAAAAATCCCATCTTGATTTTTTTTATGCTTGTTGATATTTGATGCACTTGCCATGATTTTATTTTACTATATGCTTGTTAAAATGCCTCTTTTGTGTGCTTCGTTTATGCTAAAATCTGCTTTGGAAAACTCCCCAGCTTAAGCTAACATTTGTCATAATTAATGGTATCCAATGTTAGCCCGATGTTTTCCACCATATTGACAGTTTAATCTTAGGAAAAAATCAAGCATTTGTGTTTGGATTTAGGGCCTAATTTGGCAAGTTAAAATCTATTTTACAGCCCTAAAAAATCTTTAGTTTTAACAAGTGTTTGATTAAATGTCTTCTTTTAAGCCTTTGTATTATGATTCAAATGGTGTGGATATCAGATCGTTTATTTGCCCACATTAACCTGAGACTTTAAATAGATCGAAAATTCCATTGCCTTGGACCCTAAATGATGAACATTCGAATGTCTAAGACCATAATATGAGTATAGAATAACCAACTATAAGACAGCCATATTTTAATATTGGCAGCTTTGTGACCTTAATTTGAAAAATTATTTTTAAGCACTATACAGTTATTTTTAATTTTTCTAGTATTTTTCCCTCTTAAGGCATTGAATTACCTTTCCAAGGGCATCTCGTTTTCCCTATATAGGCTTAGATGAGGACATTATGATTTTTCAATTCTTCACTGTCTACAACTCTTGGAATTAATAATCAGCATTTTGTTTGGGCTATTTCAGCCCATGAGAGGATTTTTCTAGAATATTTAAATATTTTTCCTAAAAATTACTTGCAATTCCCTTTCGAGAAAGGTATCATTTGTAATTTGCCAATTCTAAATGAGTTTGAGATGATTTTTTCAAGTTTATTGTACCTTTTTCCTTGTGCATGTTATCAGTGTTGAATCAAGTATGATTGCAAAAATTATTTTATGCTAGGAAGTGATTTTCTAGGATTTTTTGAGCATTTTTATATGAATTCTTATTGAGTTATCTTTCCAACAATTTCTCATATGTTACCTAAAACCCACAAATGAGTTTGGAATAAATTCAAAAAGCCCAACAAAGCGAAAATATCCTTTATTTTATTTTTTTTGCACTAGACAAAATTAATTAATTATCTCGAATCACTTTCTCTAGGCATTTAGATGCCTTAAGAAGGGTTCATTTCATACTCGATATAATTTTGAGTTATATACGGGGCCCCATTAGGCTCAGATCAAGGCCCACGCACTCTCAAAAAAATTAATTTTGTCCTTTTATCTAAATTATCAGGCTTAATTTTTAAAATCCACCTCTTCATCAAAAATACCAAAAATATTTCATTTAGCAAAAATTACCTAATTTTTCATCCATATGGACATTTTCAACCCCGGTTTTCAAAATTTCACCAAAAATCAAATTTTCTCTCTTTCGGGTTACCCTATATTTTTCAACCAAAACCTCGATATTCATGCATTAAGCGATCAACAAGTCCAAACGCACCTCAAAGGTGTCAATTCGGTTATGCATACATAAATGGTGACAACTACGAGATACATCTCGATCGATCCTCCTTTTTATGCTTTACATGTTCTATTTTTATAGAATGTTTATTATATTTTGATGTCCTACAAACATATTACTTTTCTTGGTGACAATTTTTTATCCATATTTTTAAAGTTAATTTTTTTAAATTATCTAGGCAATATTTCGTATCAGTATCCCTCTAGTGCTCGATATGGAATACCTTCTTCAAATAAAATCTAAAAATATCTTAACCTTACGTTTTGCCACTTCTTTGGGTTACATAATGGTATTCAAACTTTTCTTACAAAAATCAAATTTATTATTTTAAAAATTCATGCAATATAAAAAGGGAGATTATACATAAATAATAACAAATTAAAACTAAAAAAAACTGAGAACGAGATACTATATGGCTAGTTGGTACTGATTTAGGGCACTGTGGGGTGCTAATCCTTCTCCATATGTAATCGACTCCTGGACCCTCCTAATGAACTCTAGAATATGCAGATCATAAAATTAAATCTTCTAGTCTCATAACTCAAGATACTGATTTTAATAGGTATCTGATTATACCTAGGCCAAATGACTGGTAGTGACTTTAAGTTTTCAGTCATTTTATGGCAGCCTCCAAAAATTAGTCGGATGAGCGATTCGTCCAATGACCTTCCTTTTCCCTAAAACGAGAAACACTCATCTCTTACCCTATCACACCACAAAATCCTCAACCAAGGACCTTCTTCAAGTCAGGCACATTCCCAACGATCGAAGGTACATTACGACAATTCTTCCTAACAATTTTTTGAGAGAAAATATGGATAAATAAAATAAAATAATTAATAAAATAAATTTATTTTTGTCTATTTTTTCTAAGCAAGTTGGATACGAATCCTAACTCAATAAGGATCAATAGTTTAAAAGAAATTATTTGAAATAAAAATAAGAAAATAAATATTTATTTTACTTTTTCCTAAAGGGATTGGATACAAATTCTAAATTGATCCATGAGAAAAACCTTTAAAATAAATTATTTAGAAATAAAAAATAATTAATAAAATAAAATTTTTAAGTTTTTTCCAAAAAGGTTTGATACAAATCTTAAATCAATCTGCAAATTAACCTACAGATCAATCCTTTAAATAAATAATTTAAAAATTAAATAAATAAATCATTTAAAAATTAAATAAAATTGATCAACTAATAGCATAATTTTTTAAGTTGTTTTCATGCTTGTCAGGTAAGTATTCTAAATCACCTCATAGGTTATATACAAAATAACTCCATCATATATATCATTTAAAAAATAAAATAAAAATAAAAACCTAAATATAAAGAACTAAAAAATTAATAAAAATAAATTTCTTTTTTTTTTTTCTAAACAGGTTGAGAATGAATTCTAAATAGACTGTGTAAATTATCATGGAAATCAACTTCTTTAAATACATCATTTAAAAATAAAATAAAATTTATATCTAAAAAAATAATTAATAAAATAATTTTTTATTTTTTCCTCCACAGGTCAATTACGGATTCTAAATTGACTCATGAGTTACTATGAAGATTAACTCCTTTAAATACTCAATAACTTAAAATAAAATAAAATAAAAAATAAAAAAACCTAAAAATAGTTAATAAAATAAGGTTTTTTATTTTTCGAGTAGGTCGAGTGCAAATATTAAATTAATCCATAAGTTCTCATGCGGATCAACTCTTTTAAAATACGTCATTTTTAAATAACAAAAAATAAAACAAAAATTTTAAATAAAATACCAAAAAAATTTTAAAAAAATTTACAAAATAAAAGCCTACCACATGGCGAGCAAAAGAGTCTGCCATGTGGTGGCCTATTACCCCATTAAGAGAGTTTTTCCATCTATAGGTATGGATTTGAAAAAGACCATTTTCCTTTTAATAGTGTTTTACATAAGTAACCTAGTTGCTATCATTTCAAAATTGATAAGGCTTAAAGAAATGGGAGTTTAGTGTAAAGATTTGGTAAAGTCTTAAAATTATAAAATAGATATAGCAAGTTATCAGGTTAACTTTTTTTACATGTATTTGTCATAATATATTTGAATATGAATCTAGATATATTAAAGTAGGAACACTTTAATCATCTTAGGGCCTTTCCATCAAAATAGTCGCTCGTATAAGCTTTCTTTATAAAAAACGCCTAGGTTAAGGAGTCACTACCAATCTTTTTAGGCTAAGTTTGACCAGACACCAATTAATATAATTCATTTTAGAGTTAGAAACTCAAAAGGCAATTTTTATGATATGCGCAATCCAAAAATCTATAAAAACCGAGCTTAGATGTTGGTTAAAACACAAGTCAGAAATTGATCCCTCTTGCAAGGCCCAAAAATTGATATCAACCAATCACATGTAAATGAATTTGTTTTTTCTTGGTTTTAGATACTTCAATATTCAACCATAATCCCCTTTGTTTACAAAACCATGCATAGATAAATAAAAAAGAAAAATATATATTTCCTAAGACTTGTACGAGGTACCCATGAAAGCTACAGAATGTTAGTTCTAAAGTAGCTTAAACCCATGGTATGATTTGCAGCAAAAAGTTTTGTGAAAGGGAAAATGTTATAAAAGTGAAGTGACTATAAAAATAATTCCAAATCAGGTATTTATTCAGAATATTTCAAAAACTGGACATTTTTCAAAAGATATTATGAATAGGACATAGAAACTAAACTGAACAAAGTGAAACTTTGAAAGAAAAGTTAAAATCAATATTTTATTAAATTTTATTAACTTGAGAGCCTTAAAGTGAGTCATTAGGAATCTAGTATTTAAACTTCCTAAGCCTATACATTTTTAAAACAACACATCCCAAAAAAACTAATTTCAAGGTTTTTCGAGTGCCTCAAAATTCTTAACATAAAAATTTAGGGAAACTCAAAATCACTTGACAACTTTGATGTTTAAGCTTTCCTGGATTTATTTTCGACTATTCCATCCATTAAAAATTGCAAACAAAAATTCATATGAAAGCTGGCTCAATATGCTTCACATTAAAAATATTCAAAAAAAATCTTAGAAAATTATTTTAGGCATCGAATAGATTTTTTTAATTGGATGTTACTGCATCGCACATCATGTCTAAATGGCTTACCTTGTGGATTTTATTCTCGTTTTGTCTAAAACTTTCATCAGATGGGCCAAATATGGATGGATAGCTTATTTAACCTATTTTAATCAAAAATATGAGAAGAGTGAAGAAAAATGGTTATCCCTTTGTTGATGGTGGATAGCTTGGCTTGTTAGTCTTGGATGAACCTTCACATATGAAGCGTTGCACTAGCTGCCTATTTTTTTCCTTACCCCAGTACTTGCTAGGCTTGGGCTTCTTTGTTGGTGGTTTCTTATCCTTATCATTGGCTAGTAGATCCTTGTCTCCCCTACTATTGCCCTTGTTTTTGGACTTGGAAGACTTGAACTTGTTTAACTTCTTTGTGTTAGGCTCAATCAAGGACTCACATATGGTTATGCCTTTGGTTAGATCTTGGATGCCTCTTCATTGCAACTCTTGCTTAGGCCATGGTTTTAGTTTATCCATGAATAAGAAGAATGCCTCTTTCTCCTCAAAAATATGAAATATGGAGCATAAGTTCAATGAACTCTCTAACTATGCCTTATTGTATAAACTATCACAACTTTGCATGCGTGTTATTCTCTACATACTCAAGGCAAAATTGTTGCCTAAACTCAGTTTGGAACACTTCCCAAGTTCCAATGGTAGTGCCTCCATGCTTTTCATCACTACACCTAGGATGCCACCAGAAAATAGCTACATCAATAAAGTACATAGAGGCAGTGTTTACCTTAGTGGCTTCATCCTTAACGTCCATTACTTGGAAGTATTCCTTCATCCTCCACAAGAAGTTGTGCACATCTTTCGTAGACCTGGTTGCTTTGGCTTACGAACCTCTATCCTGTGCTTGGGTGTCATAGCTAGCATACTACCATCAATGGCTACTTTGCATGATAAGAGCTCTCTTATGAGCTTTTCATCTGCTTCTTCATGGCCTCCACCATGGGTTTAAAGGCATCATTCTTTTAAGTAAGAATATCTATCGTTATGTTAAGAACACCTTACATCTCTTTCTTAAGCTTCCTACATGTGGAGTCTAGCTCTTCGATGTGGCTCTCCACGTTCTCAAGGTTCTTCTAAATATCCCCGATGGTCACTTTGAGCTATACCACCCTATCATCCATGGCTAATGGAACATTCCTCAAATTGTTGGCTTTCTTTCCCCTCCTACTAGTTTCTAGGACCTCTTATGTCTGTTTTTCTACTTGAAAAGCCATCTTTGTAATCAATACATCTACGAACCTGAGGCTTTAATACCAGTTGTCATGGGCTTAGACTTTAGCCTAGCATACTTCACGGCTTTAGGCTTGGAAATCACTTTTTAGTATGTCTAAGTCAACCTATAAACATTCAAAGGTAGAATTTGAATTCCCCTCAAGCATTAAAGCTAAGAGCTTACTCATCTAAGCCCAAAAAAAAATTAAATACAAAATAAATAGAGAGGAGTGCTTAGTGTATTACATTTGATAATACAAATGAGGCCAGGGAGACCTATATTTATGGTTGAATTCCACATACATCAATGGCTCAGATCAAATCTAATGAATGGCTAAGATTAAACCAAGGTACAAATATTTAGAATCCTAGATAAATATAAATTCGATCTCTATAGAGTCATCAATAAGCTAGAATAGTGTGTTTGATTGAATTTTCAAACTTTTAGAAACTTCCAAGTAGATTAAGCTTTCTAAAATTTTTCAAATATTAGGTTTATTTTGATGAGCCAAGTTCCATCATGTAACTTGTATCCTTAAGCTTGGGTTGATGATTGCAACCTATGATATGTCGGTCCACTTAGCTCATGAGTTTCCCTGATCCGTTTCTTTGGGCAATTTCAGGGCTAAATGTTATAACCTTAGAATCTTCAACACAATTTAGGGGACTTCTAGGAGCGCTTCCCGTAAGGTATTTGGGGTAACCGGCTATACCGGTAGCTTTATTTTATTTTTTTATTTACATATATTATTATATAATAATACATAAAATTATTATAATTACATAAATATATTATAAGTTACATAAATTATTA
>JBBYHM010388445.1:0-14899 GCA_038381775.1 Adansonia rubrostipa | reverse complement strand
TTTACAAGCTTTTTAAAGGAGTTTCTGCTAATGGGTTTTTGAGTATATTGATTTTTTTTTCACTGGGTTTTTAGCAACAAACCTTCTTTTCCCAATATTTTAGTGGATTTCTTTTTGGTATTGAAAATTGTCAGAGAGAAAAAATGATGCATTTTAAGCAGTTTTGGACGAAGAAGACGTTGGTCGCTCTTGGATTGGGGCAGTTTTTGTCTCTTCTTATCACTTCTACGGGCTTCTCTTCCTCGGAACTTGCTAAAAATGGTTTGTTTTGTTTTTATTCGTAATTCTTTTTGGTGTTTTTCTTTCATGTTTTGTCAATGGTGATGATATGGAAATGTGCCCTTTAATGAAAAATTGGTTTAGGTTTGGAAAAGAAATATAATTCAATTCGTTCATTTGATTTCTAGCTTTAAATCTGTACTTAATTTGATTGATTTTTTGAGTTTTAAACTTGTAGATGTGCTTCTTCTTGTGCTAGTTGATTGCAAAGAATTGAGCTTTTGTTTTCCTGATAAAAGCCTTTCAGATTTTTGAAAATTGTTCCCATTGTTCAAAATATTAGGTTAAAAAAGATTGAATTTTTGGTTTGATCAACTGTATTTCTTGTTTTGGTTTTAATATTTCCTTCTGAGTTTTCTCCTAGTTTTTACCTATCTTACTTAGATACGGGCGCGTGTTTAACGCATTATGATCAATTTTTATAAGTTCATGTACTTGAAGAGTCTTTCTTGGCAAGGATGGAGAGCTCTTTTGTCTGTTGCCATTTGCTACAGCTTGTTCTATATTCTAGTACAAAGCTCTATAGGTACATACATAAATGTATGTATGTACGTGAAAGTGTGTGCGTAAAGAAAGAATAGTGCATTCACATGGGTTTTGAATTATGTGGCATCATTTGGTTATTCTTTTGAAGATAATTTTCCATCTGTTTAGTGATCTCACACCATTGATCATTTATTTCTCTGTTCTATTGGTATATCCTAGGAATCAACGCGCCAACATCTCAGTCTTTTCTAAATTATGTACTCCTGACTATTGTCTACGGAAGTGTCATGCTTTACAGAAGGCAAGCGCTTAAGGTACTTTTTTTCTTTGACATCTCGTCTTTTTATATCAACTTTGAGTGGCTTTGAAATATGTTTTAGAATTCAATTGCATACCTGCTTTTAGGGTTAATTATTTTATTATCAGGGATCATATGTGATGTATGTCCTCGGTAAATGCTTGTAGCCATAAAGAGCATGTAAACAGAAAATCTGTAAATTGGTTTTATTTGTAAGCAAAATACTAGTCTAAAATGCAAAGAGGGCAACTAATAAGGTAGCAGTTAAAAGGTTTTTGAGATTTCTGATGGACCAAGCTTTGTCTTGGCAAGCAGCTGCTAAATGAATAATCTGGCTTCGGTCACTATTCTGTTGATAGATGAATATCACTATTATAGACTTAAAATTTCATTTGTTTGGCACCCTTTTACCGTTACTTCAAGTTGAAAAGAAACAGGTTAGGATGGGATGGAGGGAGGTTTTGTTTTTATTGATGCTTTCTATCGTGGATTCTTTTCCCTCTTTCAAATTTGATGCCTTAAATTTGGCTGCTTTATTTGGAAATTTTGCAGGCGAAATGGTATTATTATGTTGTTCTTGGATTGGTAGATGTAGAGGCAAATTATCTTGGTAAGCGGATCATGTTCTTCCTATAAACTGGCTGATTTCATATAACTTGCTCAACATATTATTTTAGCGTTTTATTTTTTTTTCAGTTGGTTTTATTTTAGACTGAACTTATATTCTTACTTAAAAAGTAAAAGATAGCGCTAAACTTCTGAGAAAATGCAGACTTTTAGCTTAATTGATTGATACAGAAGTCTTTAGCGAAAGCTTTCTTGATTCTCTCCCTAGTTGATTTTGTTTTTGTAAAACCTTCTAAGTTAATCATGACAGATACTATCATAATTCAGCCGAGTTTACTTGCAGTTTCAATTCCCATATTTTATATTTTGTCAACTGGTGACAATTTCCTGCAATATCTATTGTTCTTGCAATTTAACCTCCCATTGCCTGAAAGAATATACTGGAAAGTTGATCAGTGTTTTATTAATTCACTTTGATGAATAAACTAGAAATTCAAGTGAAACTATACGAGTTAAGTTGATGAATGAGAATTAAACTGAGAATAAACATTAATTGAGTAGCATCATTGTGCCCATGGGGTATTCTGTTAAGAAAAATTTAACTGTCTACACGACATTTTTGTCTATTTGAGTATATTTTTTCTATGAATGATTGGAAAAAGAGTAGCTAAACAAGTGAAATTACGAGTTAGCAGTAAAAAAAAAAATTTCAGTGCTCACATTTCTGCTGTTAAGCTGTTGTTCACTTGAGATTGCAAATAGCTTTTTTCCATTTACAATATAGTAACCTCCAATGTAATCAGAAAGAAGCTTATAATGCATCTTCTTGTTTGAAATGGTTGCTTGTTTTTCCTTTTTCTGCGTGGAAAAATTTTCTTTTAGATGTTTTTTTTTTTTTTGTGTGCATGTCAGAAAGTAGTTGTCTAAAAATCAATTAATCTTTACTCTTGTTAATCGACTGGCCATTTCTTGTGCAGTGGTGAAGGCCTATCAGTACACATCCATAACAAGTGTCATGCTGCTCGATTGTTGGACTATCCCCTCCGTCATGCTCCTTACCTTTATTTTCTTGGAAACAAAGTACAGATTCAGAAAGATAGCCGGTGTGGTTGTATGCGTTGCTGGTCTTGTCATGGTTGTGTTTTCAGATGTTCATGCAGGTGATCGATCAGGTAAAGTTTTTGGCATTTGCTGAAATTTTTGTATACTTTTTTTTAATGTGCATCTTAGGGATGTAACTGTGGAACTGGTCCTCCTCTTGATCCTTTATTTAATATTTAATGTTTTCTCTGATCTTCAATAATCATGAATTTTCTCTAATTCTAAGGCACGAACATACTACGTTTCCTGGACTCGGAGGTGAGTGTCGGATATGGTATGCGTCCGGCATAGATATGCTCATTTTTTTCTAAAATTTTTCATATATTTGGAGGATCATACCTCCATACCCATGTCCGAATATGTGTCAGATACAGATTTCACACGGGTATTTTGGGGAAAACGAAGAGTCCATGTAACTTAGCTGACATGTGGCTTGCATTTTCACTACAACCAAATATTGCCACTATCAATTTTAGTTTATTTTAAGGCATTAAGATGGGTTAAAATGGGGAGTATTATGATTCTGAGAACTACTGTTGTGGGTTGTAGGAGGTAGCAGCCCTCACAAAGGAGATTTACTCGTTATTGCTGGGGCAACACTCTATGCTGTTAGTAACGTCAGCGAGGTAAATGATTTTGATCTGCAAATGAAACCTTAAGTAGTTTTCACCCTCCTATTGTATAGCACATTTTTATACTGATAATTACAGAGCATAGTAAATAAAATATTGCTTCTCATGATTGTTATTGTAAATGCAACACCTGAAACCATTTGTCCCTAACCCTGTCACCTACCTCATCTGATGATCTTGCTATGATTTTCATCTATGTTGTTCCGACTCTTCATTTTTCTTGAAATATCCGTGTCCGACTCTTTTTTAGCCATAGGTATAGGGATATGACCCTCCAAATACATGGAAAAACTTAGAAAAAATTGATAATGCCCCTGTTTCTTCCTTTGCGCATTTTTCTTCCTTTGCTTTTTCTCCATCAGCCCCATTTCTTTCTGCTATTCTTTTCGCCTCTGTACACCACCTACCTTGGCTTTGATCTTATAAATCCTCAATATGATTTTATTTCTCCTTGCCAGTTTTTCACCTATTCAATGTCTTCTCTGCTGATCAAGAAATGTCGAAAATTCTGCTGATCAAGAAATGTCGAAACTTTTTGCTTCATGTTCTTTTGTTTTTTAGCAAGTTCTTTGCTATTTAGTTACTTAGAATCTTACATGATGCTAGAATCTGAAATGTCCAATATTCTAATTTTCTGTTGGAATCAACTTCAATACTTTGCCAGATTTAAGTGGCCCTAGTTGCTCATTTGTTTATGCTCTTTCTATTCTTTACCATTTCCATCACTCCTTCTGCTAATCCATGCCTTAAGTTTGTTTTTTACCAATCAGATTTAAAGATGGATTTTCAAATGCGAAATAGTTTTTTATGTTCTGACAAATGACTATTATTGCACGTTGAAGTTGCTTTGTCTATCGGTCTTACTCTACTGGATATAGCCTGTTGAGGACTTTGATCTCGCTCTTGCTCTCTGCTAATGCTTGCCTCACATTTCATTTTACCAATCAGGTTGAAAGATGGATTTTCAAGCATGAATTTTGTTTTATGACTTGAAGGATAACCATTATTTGTAAATGAAGCTGCCTAAACAATCATTGTTAGTCTACTGAGCTTGTGCAAAGCTCAAAGTACTGGGTTGTTTTATCTTTTTTTTTTTTTTTTTTCTCTCTGTGTTTGTGTGGCAGTTTGTTATCTACCATTCTCTGCATCCTTATTTGTTTGTTTGTTTTTGTTTTTGTTTTGTTTTGTTTTGCAGGAGTTTCTTGTGAAGAATGCTGATAGAGTTGAACTCATGTCATTTTTGGGCCTCTTCGGTGCCATTATTAGTGCAATCCAAATGTATCCTTAGTTTCCGAATTTCTTTGCCTTTAATTCAATGATTCCTGACCTATGTTATCTTGATTCGGGGTTGAGTGTCGAATATGGGTATGCGTCCGATACGGGTATGCTCAATTTTATTTAAAGTTTTTTCATATATTTGGAGGATCATACTCTTTTACCCATGTTTGAATATGTGTCAGACATAGGTGTTGGATACAAGTACTTCAGGGAAAATGAAGAGTCTGTGTAACATAGCTCCTAACTATGATGAGTATATAGTTAGTTTTTTTATGAAATTATCTATTTGCTTTTCAAAGTTACGATTTCTCGTTAATATGCTTACCCATCTAAAGAACGTTAGACTAGTTAGAACTATCTTGTGATATTAATGCCATAAATATTTTGTTAAGATATGAAAGCCGTGCAATCCAGGAGATAGCTGGTTACATATTTCATTGATTTAATTGTGTCGTTGATCTGTTACCTTAATGAAGTCTATAGAAGCATAGTTGAACGCAATGAACTTAAATCTATTCGTTGGACTGCTGGTGCCGTAAGTTTCTTCGAAATCTCCAAACCCCCACCCATTATTCCCTCTGTGTAAACATAATGTATTTCTACAGTTTTTTGTTTAAATATTCTCATATGCGTTTTGAGTTCCTTGATACCTAATACAGGTGTCAAATTTGCACTTGGAATTGCTATCTGATTTGAAAAAAGGAAAAATGAGAAAGCAACCGAACCTAAGCTACAATCGTTTTAACTTATGTTGCTTTCTCTTCATTTTTCTTGAAGTCTCTGTGTTCGACACTCGTGTCAGATGCATATCTGCATATGGGTATGGGGATATGACCTTCCAAGGATCCTCCAAATACATGAAAAAACTTGGTAAAATTCAACATACCTATGTCAGGCACATACGTGCAACATAGGTTAAAACAAGTTCATTTGACTACAAGTTGTTGGCTTGATGAGTTCCAAACATGTAAGAAGTCTTTTATTTGTTTCCTTCTGTCAGTCTGTCTGTTATGTTCTATTTGCACCGGCAAATGGAACAAAATTACTTGCTTGCAATTGGATTAAAAACGATCCCTAGAGAAAATTAAGTTTTGCAAGCCTTGACCCCCCTTGAAAGAAATGGTTAGAGAGCTTGATGGTTACAACTAAGGTATTGTGAAGCCCTGATGTATAAACAGAACCAGAAAGGAGATCAGGATAACAAACACGTGTTTTGTTTGAGTGAATCGAAAATTTGGAATCATTATTTTCCTGGCATTTTTTGTTTAGAAGATGATCATGATAATTAGGCAGGGATCTAGGATCAAATAAGTTGTTGTGAAAACTATATGGTGCTAGAAGTTTCAATATAATTTTTTTGCATTCTGTATCTTCTGATAGCAAAATCTGCCTCTATGTTATTTAGACTTGGGGTAGGAGTGTCAGATACGGTACGTGTTTTTCCGTGTGTTTGGAGGGTTATATCTTCGTATTCATATTTGAAAATGTGTCAAACATGGGTATTTCAAGAACAATGAAGAGTTAGAGCAACATAGAGCTGCCTTTTCTTACACCTGTTGTGCTTGGGATATATGAAATTGATATATTGCACGCAAACAAATTCTTGCAACTGATTTCTTAATAGGTGGAACAATATAACTAAACTGTTGATTGCCATTTTGGAAGCTCAAGGATTTGTTTTCTTAATGTAAGTTAATTATTCTTTTTGTTTTTTCAGGCATTTCCATTTTTTGGATTTTCATTGGCTATGTTTCTGTTCTACTCATTTGTCCCACTGTTACTCAAGGTATGAAAATCGCTATTTAAGATTTCATATTATGTATACATTTTTTCATGGTAAATGACCATAAATATGCTCAAGTAAGGAGCGAATAGCCGGCATGAGGACAGTTTGTGAACTGTTATCGTTGATTGTTTAAGACAGTCCATTAATGTTTCTTTTCTTTACTTCCAAAAAAAAAAAAAAATCAAAGGTTTTTGTTTATTTTTGTTCTTTAAAGATATATTGCTCCGACTTTTTATTTTTCTTGAAGTAGCAATGTCTGACATCCGTATCCGATGCATATCTGGACATAGGTATGGGGATATGATACTCAAAATACATAGAAATCCTGGAAAAAATGAATATATATATATATATATATATATGTCAAACACGTATTCATGTCTGAGACTCATACCCGAGTCCAAGTAATGTAGCTTTAAAGTTTTAGCAGTATGTTGAATCTTTTTAGTTTGGTTGTACCCTATGCCTTTTGGCCATAGTCAACGCTTTTTCCCTTTTCATTAGTTGGAACCACTCAAATTTTTTTTTCTTCTGGTATATATATTTTTTATCTGAAGTTTTATAAATTGTATTGTTCCATTATCGGACTGATTCAGGTTAGTAGTATAAGTTTCATTTGGACATATTTTGGTAATATGCTATGTTACAAACTCTCCATTTTTCCTTGAGTACCGGATGCAAGTATGGGGGCATTATCCTCCAAATATATGGAAAAACTTTAAAAAAATGAGTATATTTGTGTCTGACACATATCCGTATCCGACACTCACCCTTGAGTCAAGATAACATTGGTGATATGAGTGCATAAAGACAATGGTAAATGCTTTGTGGAAATGCATTTGTTTTCTTGTCATAGTTGTTAATTCCAATTAGGTGTATGAATCCATGACTTTTGGATCCAAAAAAATTGCGTTTGGAATCTTTAAAAGTTGGATTGCAGTAAAATCCTTGATTCCAATGGCCGAGTGGTGGAATCTTTATTATACTCAATATCTTACTTATCCAAGACTTAATGGGGTGCAAGTTGTTTTTTCTAATCAAACTTTAGATCTATGTTGTTCCGACTCTTCATTTTGTTTAAAACATCCATGTTTAACACTTTTCTGGACATGGGTACAGTGAAATGACTTTCTAAATACATAGAAAAACTTCAAAATAAAATTGAACATAAACATATCGAACATGTACTCATATCTGACATTAACATTTGAGTCTGAGTAACATAGCTTTAGATTAATGGTATAAGTTCTCCAACACTGTTCCTATGAACATCTTCAATCTAATATTTCTTGGCAATCTTTTGAATTTTGGTTTTTGCAGATGAGTGGTTCCACAATGCTCAATCTCTCTTTGCTTACCTCAGACATGTGGGCTGTTATAATCCGGATTTTTGCTTACCATGAGAAGGTTGGAAATCTAAATTATATATTTTCTTTTTAAACTTGGTATCGAGTTCAAATTGAAATTTGATAGAATGAGGATCGGTTTTCTGATACCAGTTATTGTCTTCAGGTTGATTGGATGTACTTTTTAGCCTTTGTTGCAGTAGCTGCTGGACTTATTATTTATTCTGGGTAAGTAATTTTGCAATCCAAACTCTTTATTTTCCAGCTTTTTGATAGACAAAAGAAGAGTGAACTTAGCTCCATAAAGCTTGAGGAGTGGAAAGTGGTTGTGTTTTTGCCTATATTGCTCCGACTTTTTATTTTTCTTGGAATACCCATGTCTGAAACTTGTGTTCGATGCATATCCAAACATGGGCATGGGGATATGACCCCCCAAATACATAGAAAAATGTGAATATATCACATACCTGTATTCAACACTCGCTCTTTAGTCTGAGTACCATAGGTTTTGCTTGCATAGGTTTCTAAATCATTGATTTATTATGATATATTGCCGTTTCTTCATAATTGTTTCACTCTTTAATAGGAAGTCAGAAAAGCTGTTTTGCAAGTCAACTATGAATCACGTAAAAGTTTATGTATATTGTGTTGTATATTTCCGATCTATGTTGTTCCGGCTTTTATTTTTCTTGAAATATCAATGCCTAACACATATTGGGACATGGATTCCGGGATATGACTCTCCAATACCCTCCTAACACACGGGAAAACATAAAAAGAAATGGCCATACCTATGTCTGCCGCATACCCATATCCGATACTCACACTTAAGTTTGAATAACATATTTTCCAATTCCTCTCGCCATAGGGGTGACAAGGAAGAGGATCAACGCCGAGCTGGTGTTGCCGACGAAGATGCTGAAAGAAGCAAGCATTTTGATGAGGAGGCTGGTTACGACAGCCTCAACCGAGTAGCTATAGCCGGAAGCTCGAAAACGGGGGATGCTAGCAAGCAAGATTGTACCACTCTTTCCGGGGGAAGGGAAATCATCGAGAACAAGAACAGCGGAAAAGACATGCAAGGTAAGAAATCATGATGTTATTACTTCCTTTAGATTAGAGAAGCTATCGACTATATGACATGTAAAAGGGATCGCGAAGATGACGAAGAAGCATCGATTTGATTGTGTTACTAAAAAACATTGAAAATAAATAGTTTTTGGGGTCTCGAAGGAAATTGTAAATGAGGTATTTCAGTTCTTATTTCATTCCTCTTTCACTTGGAATTAGGGTGTAATCGATCAAGCCGAGCTAAACTTATAAAAAGTTGGAGCTCGAGCCTGACTTGAAATTTAAGGTTAGAAGTTCGGCTTGAGTTTGATTGAGTGTCAGTTTTAAAGCTCAAACTTGGTTCAATATAAAAGCCGAATTGCTTGAACTCACTTAATTAGGCTCGATTACTTAGTATAACATAAGCTCGATTCTTATACTTGACTTCAAATTTGATTATTCATATTCAAGCTCAAATTCAGGTTCCAATTAAGATTTTTCAATCCTAATTAAAAGTGAAAATATATATTAACATAAAAAGTTCAATTAGGTTTGGCTTGTTTGATAGCTCGAGTTGATCCAGTTTGACTCAACAATAATTAAGCTAAAGTCGTAATTTTATTTGAAGTCATATGAAAAGTTTGCAATTACACGCGTCTTATTTAAACTTCTACATGGAATACGAGGCCTAGGGTCAATAGGTACTTTTGCAAATGTTGTATGCTTTGAAAATCAAATGGAGAGGGTTTTTTTTCATGATTTTGTTAAGGCAAAGGCAGTGATTTTCTTATGATTTTGTTGAGGCAAGGGTATGAGAAATTTTTTTTAAAAAAATAATTTTTTCTATTAATTTAAAGAGTGGGTGAAATTTTTTTTTTAAAAAAATGGATTTTATTTATTTATTTATTTATTTGTTTGCAAATAAATGAATGAGAAGTTAACTTTTCAAATAAGAAAATGTGTAGTCTTTTAAATGAAAAGAAAATTTAGATAATTAATTATTATTTTAAAGGAAAAGATAATAATTTTTTGTATTTTATTTTAAAATTTATGTTTGGGGTTTTTATGTTAGCTTCTTTGATTAAATTAGTGTCATTTGATTTCTGATACTAAACTCAGTATGATGTTTTATAGTAATAGAGAATTGTTTCAATTTGATTTGATTGGATAAATTTGTTTTTCAAACTTTACTAGGTTAGTCCAAATTTATAAAATGAATAGGCCTGATCGGCTCAACTCAAGCCTCACAAAAACGGATCGAGTTGGATTTAGCTTTTAAATGTTGGAAATAAGATTTGATCTATCTTAGAAGTAGCATTGTTTTGAAAAATATCTATAAATCTTAAATTGAATAATAATAATAATAATAATAATCAGAATAATTATTTTAAAATATTAATTTTTGTAAATTATAAATAACAATAATGACAAAATGCATGGAAATGGAGAATTGAACTTTAATTCCTACCCTTCCAAAGGCCTTGATTATAAATATTGAGCTTATTCTTAATCAAAGGCCTCCATTTAACAATAGGTCAACAATTCTTCCAATTTTTATATCTTTATATATAAAGAAATAAAAATAACTCTATTTTATTTCATAAATTTCATATCATAATTACAAAAAAAAAAAAAAAACTTTGTAAAACTGTTTTTTTATTGAATTGATTTTTATCAATTCAACGAACCTTCTACACTAATCATAAACTTCCAATTAAATCGATATAATTGAACTAATTCGATTTTTTTCGTCTATGCTTTGTGACCCCTTGTAGTCGAAAGAGAAGCACATTCACAGTGATGCACAAGGGTCTTTGAATGGATTCCCTTACCACCTTCTTGACACACACAAATACCAAACAGCATTGGGCATCAACATCATCTAATCAACAAAGCATGGAATAAAGTGAGAAAAAAAAAAGGTAACCATTATCTATAAAGGAATATCATTATCTATACTTATATATACATAAACTAAGTACTTATATAATTACTAAAATTTCTTTATAATTTTTAAATTAATAGATTTTTTTATCGAATAGTCAAAAAATTATTTATCCGAAATCTAATTCGACTCAATATGTTATTTAAAATATATTTAAATATTAAAAAAAATCATTTTTTAAAAGCTCCTTATATTAAAAAATCAACGTAACCATGCAGGAGAAAATTGATTTGTTTTGCGAATATCGTTCTAATGACTCAACTCATTGCCTTCCCTTCCAAAGAAATATTTATAGAGTTGGTGTTACAGTTAAGAAGGCGGCTGCTGCAAACAGGTTTTCAACTTTCCTACTCAAATTGGTCAGTGATGGTTCCTATTCAAATTCAGATCCTGTGTCAGATCGATTTGGATAGGTTTTTGGGTTCGGACATGCTTGGTTAGCTATAAAGCCTACACCTAGGTAGTTTTTATTTTTTATTTGATTTAATATATTCGTATTTGATATTTATGTCTTACATATTTTTTAACATGAATATGATGATATGATCCTCAAATGATCTTCTAAATATATGAAATTTTTTTTAAAAATTAAATATATCTATCTCGAATACATATCTATATCTAATAATTACATCTGAGTTCAAATAATATATGCCAATATTAACCATGCTCGTTTGAGATTAGACAAAGAGAAACAAAGGATTCTCTTGCGTGTTGACTAATGTTTAAAAAATTAGATCGAACTTCAAATTAGTAAAACCTATGCAACCTGTCCAATTGGTTGGACCTATTGAAATGGATTTTTTACTTAAAAGGAATTTAAAAATTAAATAAAGAATTTTAATATTAAAAAAGTATTAAAGATAGTACATACCTAATAAAAATATTCATTTAGTTGCATGACATGATCTTTAATATAGATATAGTAAATTGAAGATTCAAATCTCATTAAATAAAATAATTTTTTAGAAAATAAAATTTTTTATTTTTTTATCTGTTCAACGGATTTTTAAGTACATTTTTGATTAATTGATTCAATTAGATAATCCGATTCGATTTTTTTCAATTATGGTGATAATGAATAAGGTATATCATGAGTATTTTTCACGTAGAATTCGACTCTTGAGGTTGTTATTTTTTAATCAGATTAAGGATATGGTCGTATTGCTATAATTTAATTATTATGGTTCTTAAAATTTATAATAAATTCTAGTTTCCGTCGATGTTTATTTATATGGTTTCATTTGCGGAAAAATGTGTGCATATTTTTACCATTTACATCTCTTGTAGAACAATATTGTCAAAACATTTTTTTTGTGGTATTATAATTAGTCATCTCAAATGGAGTTTTTTTTTTTTTTCATGAACACGAGATTTAGTTTAATTAATAATATAGTTATTTTTGAATTTAATGTCTAAAAAAATTATAATTTTAATTTTAATATCCGTAATTTTTTTTTATATTTTCAAATTACAGTCTTCTTCGTAAACAAAAATCGAAATTGTTTATCCGGTAGTGAAAATGATCTCTGATGTTCTGAATATTATTCTGCTGACTCAATTCGTTTCCCTTCTTGAATTCCCAACTTACTTTAAACCTCGAATTAAATAAGCCACTAGAATAATCCTCTAGCTTTCCATGGAATATTGTTTTTTTTTTAAATTAAATTGAATAATATAATAAATAATAATAAAATCAAAATATTATTTGTTATTTATTTATTATTATTATATATTTTTAAATAATTTGATAAATTTCAGTCGTATAATTTTTTTGTATTATTCAATAGCAAATTATAATAAAAAAATAAAATATTATTTATTATTTATTCTTATCTATTTTTAAATAATTGATAAATTTCATTCATATATAATATTTTTTGTATAATCTTTTAATCTTTATCTAATTAACTCATATAAAAAAATATTAAAATTATATATATGTATATATCTGCGTGCGCGCGCGTGTGTTCACGCATGAGAAATGGAGAATTGGGCTTTCATTTCTTCCTTCCAGCTTCCAAGACCTTTCTCATGAATTTTGAGCTTATTAAGACTGTACTCGTCATGAACTGGTTAGATCAAACACATAATTTTTCTTAATTTGGGACGATTCAATAAAATTATTATTTAATAATTAAAAATATTTTTATTAAAAATTTAATTTTAAAAATATATAAATATTAATATAAAATAATTTTTTATTATTTATGAATAAAAATTTAAGCTTTCAAAATTAAATTTGACTTGTGCTTAAGTAAAAAATATAAAAAATATATTTGAGTCACGGCTTGGCTTAATCTATAAACATTTCTAACTTTAAATCAAAGGCTTTCACATAGCTATGAAATAGATTTTATTTCATGATTAAAAAAAAATTTTTTTTTTAAATCTCACATTCTAACATTTTATCAATTGTCCAGTAAAAATCATAAAGACATAAAGAAATGTTCATACAGAGTTTGTTTCAAGTTTGGACCAAGATTAATAAAGTTTATATATATATATATATATATATATTTGTAAATAAAAACAAATCTAAGCAAAGCTTTAGAAAGCTAAAGAATAGAAGATAAGCTTGGGGACTTCTAGCTAAGATTAAAAAAATTGAATTAAAAATTAAATTGATGGCACCTCTAATTATTTGTTCAATAGATTAAATCGATCAATTTAATAAAAAAAATTAAATAATAAATAATAAATGTAATAAAAATTAATAAAAATATGTATTTTAACTCAATATAACGGTAAGATTAGAAGTTAAAATCTACACAATTACATAAAAAAATAATAGAACAAATTAGAACCAATTTTCTTATTGTTAGAATTGATTTTTATTATAAATGAATCTTCTATTCTAAGCATCATACTAGACTGAACATGTTTTAAAATTTTCAACTATTCAATTTGATTATTTTCATCTATGCATGCATGTGACCCATTGTAAACAAAAGAGGAGCACATTCACACTTATATTCTTGACGCGCACAAGGGTCTTTGATTGGATTTTTTAACCACTTTTTTGACGCGTAGACATGAATATAGATCGAGTCACGATTTAATTTTTTTAAAAAAATTTTAAGTTTAGGTCCGTTTTTTACATGTCCAGACTCATTCAAACTTATATTATTATTCATTATATTAAAAATATTTTCAATTAATATTTATATATTTTATAATTAAATTTATATAAAAATATTTTATTTTAATTTAAATTTATAGTTTTAAGGACTGAAGCAAAAGTGTTAAAACTCGATTCCGAGGCCCAATCGATACTTGACACGCACAATTCCAAAAAAGAAAAAAAAAACATTGGGCATCAATATCTAATCCACAAAGCAAAGAATAAAGTGAAAAAAAAAGAGGTAACCGCATACTCTTCCTTTAGTTTCTACCAAGGTTTTCGGTTTTGATAATTAACTTAGAACACACCCAAAGCACCCCATTCTAATCTACTATATAAAGTAGGAACAATAATTATTACATCAACTACATTAATTCTTGAATTATGAAATATTATTAAAAAAAGCTAAATAGCAGTAATATATATGTTTTTTTTACATGTATACCTCAATATATGTAACAAGAACCGTGTAATATAATCTTTACTTATATATATAAAAACTAAACAAATATAATTACAAAAGTTTCCTTATAATTTTTGGAATAAAGTCTTTCTCTTTTTGATTTTTGCATTGTTTACGAAACTTTAATTACGACTATTTATAAAAGGATAAAATTATAAAATAGAAACAAATATAGCCAACCCACCCACCCAAACAAAGTATAAAAGCAGGCTATATGAACTAATTAAGACAAGTATAATAAGATAGCGCAGTAATTTTTCCTTCTCAAATTTCTGCCTTATTTTGATTTTTTGAGTTCCATTTTTTTTTCCTGCTACTTCGGAAGACATAGAGAGGAACGAGAAATGGAGGGGTCACAGAATTTTGGGCACGAACATCCATTGTTGCTATTGACTGAAGAGCGGATTAGCAATCAAAGTGGAGTAGCTAAATGCTCAATGTGTGGGGAGAAGGTGTCAGCACCATGCTTTAGCTGTGCGGAGTGCTGTGGATTTTACCTTCACAAGGTATGTGCTGAAGCTTCCTCGGTGATTAATCATCCTTT
>JBBYHM010388434.1:0-14903 GCA_038381775.1 Adansonia rubrostipa | reverse complement strand
TTTTTTTTTAACACATCAAAAATTTTCAATGTGTTATCAAATACATCCTTAAATAAAATTTATGTAAAATATAAATTCGACCATTCAGCTTAGATTACTATTTAATAATAAAAGTAATATTTTTATTTATATATAAGAAATTATATAAAAATAATATATAGTTATATAAAAATAATATTCTAATAATATAATGAATTGTGTAATAGAATTTCAAACTAACCCATAACCTAAAAAAATTTCCAAAATTTTCAGGTCGCAACTTGACTTAACTTATAAATATCTCTATTTAATAACTTAGCCGAAACAAAATGATTTTCTATATAAAGTTATTTTGATATTTTCTTAATTAAAATTTTGTATTTAGGCATCATAAGGACAAAACCCATTTTTACTTGTAGACAACAATATATTCAAAATAAATAAATTTAGCTTCATATGAAAGCACATAAGGAAATTTTTTAATTAACAATTAGAGAAGTAATTAGTCTTTATTTGATAAATTTTTATTTTATCAATTTCAAAACTCAAACATAATATTTTTTAAAATAAAATCTCAAGTTTTAATTTCTAATAAGGTAAAATTCCTTGTTATTTTATTTTATAATAATAGTAATAATTATTGAGATTTTGAAAAGCAAATTAAGTAATAGAACCCAACCTAAAAGAGTGAGAGCAGAAATTGAAAAATGATTTATAATTATATTATAATGGCGTATTGAAAAATTGGTGAAAGGGAAATTATGCTTTCCTTTGTCTAAATCGAAAAGACTAGTAATGTTTCAAAACATCAATTAAGGTATCTTTATGCCCATTTTTTACCCACAAACTCTGTTTAATATAAAGAATAAATTTATATAGACAACAAGTGAAAAGAAAAAAATGAAGAAAAAACAAAAGAAATCGAAAGAAACAAAGTTGGCATTCATTTCTTAAAGGAAACAAACTTCAGCCGTTGAAGATCAAACTCAATAATTAGCTTCACATGGTCGAAATGGATATAATACTAAACAAATATAAGATCTCGACATAAGATCTCATAATTGAACATGATATACGAACAAAAAAGATAATAAATTGAATATAATAAATAAAATATAATATGAATATGATATATAAATAAGATTATTATAATTAATATGATATATTTAATACAGGTAATTAATTTACTTTTAAAGTTTTGATAAATTTAAGAATGTGTTATATTTATACTTATTGATTTGCATAAAAAATCACGGGACACTACAAATCTACTCGTATTGTCGATGTCAACAAATATATATATATATATATATATATATATATATATTTACTCAATTTTGAAACAACGAAGACTTTAGAAGGAAAGGAGCAAATGAAGAGGTGAGGAAAACGAAAAACGAGCTACCGCACCACTTGATTATATAATGTATTTCGTTTTTCATTTTTAAAAAAATATACTAATCATTTGCATAATTTTTTAAATTTTATATTATAATCATATTTTAAATATTATATATTTATATAAATTTTAATATATTAAAATTTTATTTTACATAAATTTTAATATAATAATTTTATTATATTATTCTAATTATTTTTTCATAACGTCTTTTATTTGTTGCAATGTCGGCCCTTTCCCTTCTCCTGGATAGGAAGAAAATGAAATTGCTTACGCGTAGATTTTGAAAATGCTACACACTGTACTATATGTAGGCTGCTATCAATCTGTCACGAATCATTGATGCCCGCCAATGATCCCTACATCTACTCCTTTATTGGTTTTGGGTCAGTTGATTTATTGCGCTTATTATTTGATTTTAATCGAATTTAATTTAATTAATCGAATAATTAAAAAAATTTTAATTCAATTGTTAGAAAAATTTTAATTTCAGTTAATTCAGTTCAAGTAATTGAATTACCCAAAATGAATATATAAATATATTTTTTATATGTTTTACGCTTAATTACCTAAATATATATAATATAATTTTTTTAATTCTTATTAATGTTTTAAGTTTTATATCATTGAAATTTTAGTTATTATAGATGTATCTTTTACTTATATATGACATTAAAATATTTATTTGATGATTGTACTTATTTAAATTATAAAAAATTAAAAATTTAAGATTTTAAATGTAATTTAACTTATTAATGTAAAATAATTAAAATTCAGATAATTCAATTAGCGAACCAAATTAACCAAAATTACTTCAATTTGTTTAATTCACTTCTCTTCCAATTCGATTCAATCAACGACTGAGGAAAATAGAAAAAATTAGTTAATGGAAGTACAACTTGATTATTAACCGAACTGATTCTTTGAATACCTCTATCTACAAATCACCTTAATCTAATCAATTCGAATTAAGTTAATTTAGATTAAATCCAAATCCAAATCTAATCCAACCCAACAACTCCCTCCCCCCCCCCCCAAAAAAAAAAAAAGAAAAACCATCACCAGTTAGACCCAACTGTAAAGGGTAACCCTCAAAAAGGCCTAACGAAGAACAGTTCCTACGGCCTGCAAGCCTAAAAATATTTGCTGTGTATAGGTCATCTCACGTCATCAGTGGGTGAAGAGACTGAGACTTTGGCATCAAGCACAAACGCACAATAACTAGCTAAATCGTGAAATTACCTGAATAACTATAAAAGAAACTACTAATTTTGGGATTTGTAGGCTTCACTAGAAACATTAAAATTTATATTCCAGTTGTCGTTCCATCATATTTTATCATAATAAGCAAGCAAAATGATGTCAGTCTAGGCTGCAAATAAACCAAGCAACATACAAGGGCAAAGCAAGCAACATACAAGGGCAATACTAACCTACAGATCTTCCACAGACCATATCAATATATTTTTACTACTACCACCAAAACATATATATATATATATAAATATTCAACCGCTGCAAGCTAATAATAACTTACATCTCGGTGAATAAAATGCATTCCACATTCGAGCCGAGATGCTTCCTAAAATGCAAGGGAAAGGCTTGTTACAGGTACTTAAGTTGTCCTTGTCATGCCACTCCCATCCACTGGCAGCAGGACTCCAATTGAGGATGAATATTGTTGAAACTGCACTCACATAATCATTTAGGCCAATTTCAGCTCAAGGGTTATAAAAATTCAAGCCTTCCTATATCAACTAAAGCAAATGAATGTTAAAATCCACTGAACTCAGCATAAGACAACACAGATGTGGATAGCTCAGCAACAACACCAACAACAGTAATAATAATAACAATAACAAGAACAATTAAAAGTTTTTATTAGTTGATAAAAGGAAAAAAATTCATCCAATTACCAGCAGTTTAATTTATACATGTGCTTCTAGAAGGCCAGATTTTAAAATCTCACATCCACCATAACTTGAAAGAACATTTATTAGTAGTTCTTTATTTTTCTGATAAATTTATCAAATAATAATTCTATGATAACTAAACTGAGCTTTTCTAATAGTCCTCGTTTAACAAGATTTTATTCTGCTTGAATGAACCAAATAACAAATATTCAATTTTTATACATAAGCACACAAGACAGACTCAAGGTTAAGATCAGCGATGAATACCTGTTTTACAATCTCTTCACACTTACTGATTAACTGTTGAACTTTAGCAGCTCCAGATTCTTTTACCATACTGGTCTTTAACGTAATGGAGTCCACCTGTTATGTTTAGGAAATACAAAAGAGGAATTTAGAGGTTGAGCAGCTTCAGGTAGAGAGTAGAGACAAATTGGCACCCTAGAATAAGAAGACATGAGGATTACCTCTGCTACCACATCTTCGACCTTCTTTTGCCTTGCCTCCAGCTCACGCCGCTTAGACTCCACCTCCAACCTCACACTACTCAAATGTTTAGTAGATTCCTCAAACTTGAGATCTCTTTCTTTTTGCAGCTGCCTTTGGTATTCATCCAACTGTTCAACTGGTGGAAGAATAAAGCTAAAGGTTTAAGCACCTATGTAGTGTTCTAAAAATGAAGGACAATAATACAACATAGCCTGAATAAAAACCTGCCTTTTCCTTGCCGTTCAATCAGTTTAGCCTCGAGTGACTTATCTAACACAGCATCATCACTTAATTTAGCCTTCAAACTCTTGCATTCTTTTTCAACTGATTTTGCAGAGTTCACCTATTAAAATGAACAACGTTATAAACAAGGGATTTGGCATATTAAGTAGTTCTCACGCAATGTAAAGTGGCTAGCATTCAAAAACCAAAACCGTTCCTCTTAGGAATACAAGTTATTTAATAATTCAAAGGTGAAGGATTAAGAGTTTCAACTTCATTGAAAGCTAAAACAGCATATATATATATATATATATTTGAAAATCCCAAATAGGTTTTCTTTTCCCCTTTTTTTGAGAAGGGGAGGGCGGGGGGATTTTTTTCCACAAGACAACCCACAAAAAACTTAAAAAGTGGAGCACAAAGACATTGCAACTCAATTTCAAAGAAAAAGCACAAAAGGGGAACGACCAACTATCTGCACACCTGTTCATGTATAGCTTGCATCAAAGCAAAGTGCTTCGACATTTTCTTAAGAGCCTGTAGCAACAACCAATATAAAGAATTAGTTATCCTTCTACCATATGAAATTCATGTATGCATGTTGACTGGATGCCATGCACTTTAATGCTTTTCCAGATATTTAGCTTCCTGAATAAACCACTAGTTGGCTCTTGTGTGTTGTAATTAATTAGTAATGTTTCTTTCTGCCATTTGCGATACATTTGTCACCTTCGTTTAATTTTAAAAAAAAAGGTATATTGTCTTTCTTCTCATTATGTCACCCGGTTATCATTGACATGTGAGAAGAGAAAAAAAGTGCTTATTTTGATTGCTAATAAATACACAAAAATCAGATTTAATAGTCTGAGAGATTATACAAGCAAGCTTTCTAACGGAAAATACAAGATTTGATAGCCCAATTGTAGATCAATATGTTCATAACTTAAGCGTATGCAAGTGAATATCCATACGTCTCTGCTCATATTTTATCGGCAATTTTAAATCTGGGAACACTAGGTTCCAACAATTGAATAACAATAGCATAAATAAAAATGGTTTCTAAGGCTCAAGTCCCAACAGAATACAATCTTATAGGAGCAAAACATGATTCTAGATTTTTCCAACAGCACAGGATAAAAAAGCCAAAGAGGTGAAGCAGTAAGTTCAGTTACAACATATGATTAAGAACATTGATGATGGAGATACAAACAGCAGGATGCCAGGATCTCGCACAAAAGGTTAGATATGCAATTGTTAAACAGATAAATGTGCATTATACTACTATTAAGGTTAAGAAAATACGAACCTTCTCATTATGCATTTCTATATCATATGTTGGAATGCATTTAATTGAATATAATCAAGCAAACTAAACTCCAACAGCGAGTCAGCTTTCAGATGAATCACAATAAGAGTCTGACAGTTTGACACCTGATTTCATAGTTTATGACAAGGTGCATACCTTGCTATAGACCTCAACGGTGGCAGTTTTCTCCTGAAAAGACTGCATAGCCAACATTTCTGCATTCTTTGCCTCATCTCGAGCTAATTTCTTCTCCTCTAGAGCTCTCTTTCAGTAAAAAAAATGTAAAGATCAAAACATAGAGAATAATGTTTTAGTGCAAAGACGGAAAGTCATACTCATACCATCCAGGAGCAGTGAAAAAGAAATTAACTGTACCCTACTTTAAGTACTCCAATTAACATGGCAAGTTAACAGAGAAAAGTGACTTGGCACTACATTTACTTTGTCATGGAAAACTATGGGAAAAAGAAAACAAGCTTAAATACCAAGAGATGATCATGGCGATTGCCTGAATGCCTAAAAACAAAGTTGATGAAAACTAACTTTCTGCATACTAGGTAAAATGTACAAGCGTAGGCACCTCCCCTTGAAAGGATGTGATCAGATATGAAAGATGCCAAATCTCACATGCAAGTATTCCAGGCTTCTCACAAAGATGGAAATAAAGATTAAATAAATAGCGTGAGGGAGGAAAGTAACAGCCAATAACAGGGCTAGAGAAAAAAGTCACCTAAAACCGAAAAAAGGGAAAAAAAAATCATATAAAGCTTCAGAATCGCATGTAATATTCTATCTTTTATGGCAACAATGCTATGGTAACACAAAGGTGGCTTCAGGTTTAAAAATTAGCAGACAGTGATTTGTTAACAAACATATAAATCAGGGCATATATGCAAATCTACGCTAGCAGGATAATTAAATTTCCAGTGGAACATGATTCTATTTTACGCTCTTCTATCCAAGTTAGATACCCTCATCATGCATGCCATATACAATTTGGTCAAAACAAAGAGGACAGCAATGTATATTGCGTCAGTTTAAGCTAGCTGTCTTAGACACAGCATACACTTTAGATCAATGGACACAATGATAGAATCACAGGCCAAACATATTCTAATTCACTTTCCTAAGTATTTTAGTGTTCCAGCTCCTTGAAACAATCTTGAACAGTGGTGCTGTCTATCATACTTCAACAATTTATCAATGTTTACTTCTATAAGAGGTTAAATAAGAATATGTAAGAAACATCAGCAAAATAGGCTAAAATAAATAGTATTTTTTATCAATTAAATAACTTTTTTCTATCATTAGTTAGTGAGGATACGTTTTAGTTTTAAACAAGCTATAACATTGGCTTACTGTGGTTTTAAATATAATCACTAAAAGTAGTTAATTAGTGAATGATTTAAACATAATGCTTTCACATAAGATTGAAGAACTTGTAAATTATGGAAGAAAAATGTTTTTAACAATTAAGCATTCCAGCTTCTGTTTTAACCTTGCTATTTGGTGTCAAGTCTCTAAATTAAAAGTTAATTCTATGGTTCAAAAGACCGCCCAACTGAATAGCATAAAAAAATTGTTCCACTTCATAAATCCATAAATAGTTAGAATTTCCCAAATCCAAAGGCTAAAAGTGTAATTGCATAATACCACTGGTACAAAAATAAATTACTGGATCATATGTTATGTATTCTCAAGTATAAACACAAAAACAGAAACCACAAATAAACAACCTCTCCATTCTTACTTGCAAGCATCCCATTTGGAATAGTATCACTAGCATATATACTTGGTTTATCAGAATCAATAATGGCAATGCCTTACATATCTGAGCCACAATTAACTTATTGAAACTTAATAAGAAAGAATATGCACCTGTAGTTTATCCGGTGATTGAACTATTTTTGAACGTAAATTTGCATTTTCTTGAACACTTTGAACCAGGTCAAACTCAGCCTTAGAAATCTGTACAGCGAGGGCATGTCACCATGAAAGGCAATAATAAATTGTGCTAATGCGGAAAGAGGGGAAACTATAATGCACATATTAAAAAAGTTTAAAACAGCTTTTGGAAAAAGGAAATCAACATTATGATAAATGGTATTCTAAACAGGACAGAAAGACCTTCTACACAAATGATGAGAATAATGTATATATCTCATCATTTTAATTTGAAAAACATACATAGGTTAGCTCCCCTCACAAAGCTGAGCACTTGTCACCATGTCTACATCAGTGAAATATAGCTTTTGTAAGGAGTGATAACATTCTAACCTTCTCATCCATTTGCCCAGTCTTCTCCTTCAAATTGCGAAAAGCAGTTCTCAGTGACATCTGGTTACTGTTGAGACCAGCAATCATCTCACGCAATTCTTTAACTTTTGAGTCTATCTCTTGAACAAGGGGTAATTCCCTTTCTCTCGCTTCACTATAACCTGCAATCTCTGCATTCAACTGCGTGGCAGAAATACGATGAAAATTGACCTTTAAGTTAAAGAATCACAACTTTTTCTTCAAGTACCTGAGAAATCTTAGCCTCCCACTCCTTCCGCTGATCATCTAGAAGGGCCAGTTCCTCTACAATTGGTCTTAGAAGATTCATTTTTGTTTCTCTGTGATGGAAATCAACAAACAGAATACCGTAATGCATAAAAGGCTGGAATTGGAAAACTGGTTAAAGGAAATTTACTGTGCCAACGTTTTAGTAGGGAACAAGAATTTCTCATGAAAGGCCATCAGAGAAAAGGACCAGTCTAAGAAAACTGGGATTAAAAAAATACATATACCAAGAAAAACTGTTATATTGGTCACCATACACACTTCCTATTGCTCATATCTAAAATCCACACCACTGGTTGTCCTGTAGGCTCTCAACCAAATCACAGCTTTTATATCTAAACAGGGAAAAGTTGCTATATGGGACATCATGGAATCAGTGTCCACGACCTTGTACTAAATTGCAGCCTGATATTGTTCTGATAACCACCAAAGAGCTCTGCTCTAACCCATAAAGACCATTATGCAAGTCAGACCATCACGAGGTAAGGAATGGACAGCGAAGACAGGACTTCTGAATCCTATCTATCATCTCTCATCCGTTAATGATGGTTTAAAAACCACTCAATCTAATTTACTACTTAAAAAAACATGCCTTACATCATCATTCATCACATAGCAGAATGATATATCAATAATCCAAAAAAAAATAGTGACGCATCATTTAAACTTTGCCACGCCAATTACAAGGATCCAGTAAGTTAATAGTATTAACATTTCAAATTATTGAAAATTATGAACCCATCTATGCTCTATGCTAACATCATAAATTTAAATAAACATGTCAGATCTTGATTACTTGAACCTACAACTGACCTGGTAAAAAAGGGGCTATGTAGTAATTTCTTGTTTCTAAATAAAACCATTAAATGGCATAACAATGTAATCCCTTTCTTTTTTAATTTTTACACAAGTAAATTGAAGTAAATCAAAATAAAAACTTTTAAAGCCAGAAAATACGTACTTATAAAGACAAAAATTAAGGATTCCGCTGAGGAAATGCTCGGTGCGACGAGAATCAGGTTTAACCAAATCCCTAAGGTTAAATTGCATCGGACAATTAAGAGAAGCCATCACCTCTCTTAGCCTGCAATACAAATTCATAACCTGGAATGACCCAATTAGAAGATCCGGGTTCTCAATTTGCTCCAATGCTGAAAACTCAACTTGCCCTTGGTCTTCCCTGCAAAAAAAAAAAAAAAAACTAACTATCATAAAATTATTAAAAAAAAAAAAGTAGAAAGGAAATTGCTTTTGTGGGGAAATGAGCGGACTCGTTGAGAGCGTCGAGGTAGATAAGGAGGCGCGTGTAAAGATTATAGACGAAATCGGGTTTGATATTCTTGAAATCGGCGTCAGTGACGGCGGCGATCTGTGACTCCGCCAGGATTGAAATTATGTCACCCCGTGAGAGTATAGGGTAATCGAAAGTCGACATTTTCCTTCTTTTTTTGGCTGCGAATTTGAGTGGTTGGTTGCCGAGAAAGTGAGCGATAAATATCAGTGAGAGCTCAGAAAAAGATAGGGTACTAAATTCTTTTTCCCGCCAAAGAGTTTATTCAAGCTTTTATGTTTTTTTTTTTTTTAACAAAGTACTGTTCAGGACGGAGAATGAACCAAACGTGGTATTTAGTGAATTCACATATATAAATTTATTTACGGACCATTAAGGGCTTAGCCCAACTCAAATAATGCTTGGGACAGTTTTCAAAATAGGCCCAATTTAACTTAACCATTTTTATTTTTATTGAAGTCTCGTTCAAAAATCTTCTTTACATTTAGATTTATACGGAAAACTATTCGTAGATTAAGTTACGATTTAAAAATTTTAAAATTAAAGTTTAAGTTCAAATTTATTTTATCTTGATTTGATTTAGCTGTTTGAATTTATTATTACAAATATATTAAAATATTAAAAAAAATATTTTTATGTTAATATTTATATATTTTTATAATTAATTTTAAATTTATAAAATATTTTTTATTATATAATTAGTGGTCCAAGCTAGCTTGGGTCACGAAATATCATACCCAAGCTCTGAGCAGGCTACTCGACCCTTATATATGTTTAGTTATATAATCATCTATATCTATACTATATATATTATATAAAATAGAGATAACTAAATTTGATGATATTCATCGTCTGGTTAAACTCGACAAAATTTATATGTTTCAAAATTAGTTGATGTTATGATATTAACTGTAAAGTATATCTATTTTTATTATAAATCATTTTTAATCCCCTGTTCATTATATTATTGATATATAATTATTTACTATTATCATTTACATTTTTCTTTATTTATTTTTTAAACTTTTAAAATAAAATTGTATAAAGACTAGAGTGTGTTATAAAAGCTAGTAGTAGTATAGTTACAACTTGCAATGATGATCTACACGCGTATATTAATATATAACCGGTAAAACCTTGCAACAATAAAAAATAATAATAATAATTTTTTAAATTATTTTACGTCCCTAATTATCAATAGATTTAGATATAGGATTTCAATGACAAATGGCATCATCTTAGTTGATAATATTTAATTCGAATCATCAGGCATGATGGGAAAGTGCGTCTTTAAAATTATTCAAAATTATATTAATTTCCCAAAAACAAAAAAAAAAGCTTGGGATATCATTGATTGTATAACAAAAAATAATTCAAATATTTCTTCTTTTGCAAATAGAATCTTGATAAAAATAAATAAAGGCCATATAACAATTTCAATGATATTATTAAATGCCCAAATGTTGTCATGGGTATAATTTTTTTTGAATAATAAAATATATAAATATTTTTTACATCGTTTGTAAAAGTTACCATTTTTGCGAAGACAAATAAAAAATAGAAATTGATTAAACAGTTCCTTTTTCAATTTATTAAAGATCATAAAATTGTTAAAATAATAAAAAAAGGGAGGAAAATGAGAGAAACATAATAAGAAAAATCATCTAATCATTTTTTTGTTTAATTTTTTTTACTTTTTAATAAAATATTTTAATTTTAATTTTTCAATGGTAGCAGCTTAAATATCTATGTTGTTCTTTAGTGTCCAAATTTGTATAAGTATCTTAAAGTCGAATCTTTTTATTGTCGGCCTTAAATCCATATAATATTATTGAAATCATCAATCCGATTTCAATTTAAAAAATATTATCTGTTAGATATCCGAATCTATTAAAAATCCAAATTGAGTAAGTAGTTAACTTTGGAAGTTAAGATTCACTTCTTTCCATTGGCATAAATATATTTTTGCATTTCACAAATAAATGGATAATGGATTCGGATATCTAAGTTCATTATCCGTAGAAATAATATGAATTTGGATAGTTAGGTCTGATATTCAAATCCGTTATCTATAAAAGTGATGCAGATTTAAATAATAGATATCTGAGGGTCAATATTTATATAGCTATAAATCTACTATTGATAATAATTATAATATTTTAATCCGCATGTACTCTAAATCTATGATATTCAAATCTGTAAAAAAAATTGAATAATTATAAATGTCCTAATCTATGCTATCCTTTGTCATTCCTATTTTTATCAACCATTTTCACATATATATATATATATATATGTATTATTTTTCTGTCTCCTAATGTCTCATTTTCTTATTGTAGCCATACTCTTTCCTATTTCATCTCTTCTCATGATTCGAGTGAGAACAGAGAGAGAAAGAGAGAAAAAAAAAAGGAAAGAGAAAAAAGAAAAAGGGAGGAGAGGAAAAGGAGAAAAAAATTATGTGTTTATATTTATGTTATTTTTATGTTTAAAATATTATATTTTTTATTTTTTACTTTTATTTTGTTAATTTTATTTTTTGAGTTGGTCAAATACGGATCTAATTTAACACATGAATTAACATGCAATCTAATTATTCTAAATATATTATTAAAAATAAAATAAAAATAATTAATTAATAAAATAAATTTCCTTATCTTAGATTATTATAACAATTTATCAAATATTTTTTATATTTTAATTTTTTAAGAAAATTAATTTAGAATTAAAATCAAATCATTATGATAAACTATGTACGAAAAATATGAAATAAATTAAGATGCAGCATCAAAACAAGATGAGAAAATAAGGGAAAAAATGGCGTAAACAAGAATAAATAAACATATTAAAAAATATATATATATCTAATAATTAATATGTAAAAATTTATATAAATCAAAATGACACTAAAAATGATATAAGTATATAAACATATAAAAATATACGTAAAATAAATTATTCATATTTAAAATTTTATATAAATTTAATAACATATAAAAATTAACACAAATATAAAAACATAAAATTTTCTATTTTCCTCTCCTTCCTCTCTTTCCTCTTTCTTTTTCCCCCTCACTTTCCTTCCTTCTCCACCTTTCTCACCCAGCCTCAGCCAACCCCAAAAAAAAAAAAAAACCACATGTCACCATATGACCATCAAACACCTAGAGCACACAAAATGTATCCTCCTTATATATTTTATAGATTATTACTATTTTATTCCCCACATATCAGTAGTATTGTTTCATTTATGGACTACATATCCCATGTTCGCAAGGCAGACCAAATTTGGGTGAACCTTAGCCGCCTTAGATTTTAAAAATCTAAATTGGTCCAGTACAATTATTTTGTCATTGAAAAATAATATTAATTTTGAATGTATTTAAAAATATTTATAAAAAAATTACTTTATTATTTTATTAATAAAATAATATGTAAGTGGATAGACTTTTATGACTTTTAGAAGGAAGATTAAAAGGCAACTAATCCATGAAATGAATCAATTGGGTTCAAACTTATGAATATTTGAAACCCATAATTAACATCTGGTCAGATTTGATTTATTGAATTTAAAAAAAAATAAAAAAGGAAAATAAAATATTCATATTTTAATGTCAAAATTAAACATAAAAATATTTTATTTATTAAAAATAAATTTGAATCATACCTAGGCTTGAAAAAAAAAAAATTCAAAACTCAATTTGAATCGAACGAGTAACCAAACCTACCAAATATTCGATTACACTCATGAATTGCTTGAGAACTCAAAATGTTCAAGCTTAGTTAAATAATGATTGAACCAAATTAAAATTTCTACAAAATTAAAGTTTTTTACGAGATAAATTTAGAGGTGTCTATAAGTTGGTTGCGGCTTGGAACTTTTTTATATCTCTTGCTTAAGCTCAAATCAGATCCTTCTTGAAAACTTTAATCACAATTCATAAATTAATAAAAAATAAAAATTACGTTATATTAAAATTATTTTTTAATAATTAAATTTAAATAAAAATATTTTTTATTGTTAAATAATAATTTAGACTAAACCAATTAAAACTAAAAAAAGTTATACTCAAAACCTAATTGGACAGATTAAATTTATTAAATCAAACAAATAATTGGATTTATAGATAGGCTAATTAAACTCAAGTAGGTGGAGTTAATTGCTCTCATATCTAAACATCTTTTCATTTTATTTTGCTTCTTTATTTACCTCTAGTGAACAAAACAAATACTAATAGAATTAACCGATAACTAAACGTGATCAAATAGTTTAGCTGATTCATGAATAGGGTTAACTAAACTTGAGTAGGTGGATTTTATTTTGCTTCTTTATTTACGTCTAAAGAACAAAACAAGCACCAACAAAATTAACCGATAACTAAACGTAGTTTAAGTTACTTAAGCCAAACAATAATTCAAAAAATGATGGGTTGATTTTAGTTTTGTACACCCACTACGTTGATTGAAAAAAAAATTAATAAAAATACGTTTGAAAATAATTAATGAGTAATTTTTAAGTAAATAAAACATAATTAATGATAAAATTTTGATTTTTTTGAGTGCATGTGAAAAGTAGATATTGTTGGTGAAAGTGGCATCAAAAGTGAGTTGGTTTTTTGAAAGTGATTTGTTCTTAGAGTTGTAATTTTTATTTTGTCTTTTGTGAATTTATTAAATGAAGTTTTATTTTTTATTATTTATTTTTGATATTTTGATAAATTCATCCATTGAATTAATGTTATATAACTTGTGGCATTAAATTCCATTTAATAAATTTACAAACAAAAGGAAAATTATTCCAAATCTTTCAATAACTTTCAATATATACTTTGAAGAAATTATATGTGATTACACATATATTAATTAAGAAAAAGCATTATGACCTTTTAGATTTGAAAAAAAAAAAAATTATATGCCTTCATAGTTTGGATAATATCTTCTTTTCTCCTAAGGATTGATGCAAAATACACTACTCTTAAATTACTATTTGTAGGTTAATTTTAAATGAAAAAATAAATATGCCCTTTTATCAATTATTTATTTTTATTTTTTTATTCAAAATATTTTTAACTATAAAATTATTTTTAATTACCATCAAGTTAAATTATAATTAAAGTGTATTCGCATTCAAGTTAATATGTTAAATATTTTAAACTTATATTAACGTGAATTGATTTAATTAATCAAGTACTCATTAGCTCTTTGACAAGTTCCATGGTTTAAGTCTCACAAGCAATCTCACTTATCAAATTATCTGTAAATATCATTACCTTTGGATTTAGGTAGCTTCCCTTCACCTAAACTTTTTGGTAAAAAAAAATTTAAAATTATTTTTAATTAAATTCTATATATATTAACTTTGATATTAATATATTATGTTATTTTATTTAAAAATAAATCAATTGTCATTATTTTAAAAAGTTTATTGATAAATAAGTTGATTAAAAGAAAAAAATAAAAAATAAATAAAAAATAAAAAAACATTTTTTTAATATTTAAAATAAAATTTGAATAAATATTAGTTTGAATAATAGAATGATACATAATTATATTTTCAAGGGACAAATGTATTTTTCTATGTAATTTGTATTCTTCTTTTGCCTTTTTTTTAAAAAATTTTTTCTTTAACCAATTTCAATATCACTAATAATAGTAATTAATTAATTTAAATAAAAATATTTTAATAAATTCATTTGAAAGTTAATATATAATTGAATTAAAAGATAAATTAAAAGTATTTAT
>JBBYHM010388412.1:1597-14905 GCA_038381775.1 Adansonia rubrostipa | reverse complement strand
AAAAAGGAAAATGACAAAAAATAAAAGAGGAAAATATAAGTATCATGATTAAGATTTTATTGAAAATAAATTTACTATTATTAGTTTAAGAAACATGCTTTATTTAATGTTAAGATTTTTTTAATCAAACTAATATTTATCAAGTTTTACTTTTAAAATAACATTCATTTTATTTATTTTATTTTATTATTTTTTATCAATTTCTTTATTCCTCAATTATTATTTAAAAGTGATAATAAATCTATTTTTAATAGAAATAAAATAAATATTTATCTCAAAGTTATAATAAATGAATTAAAAATACGTCTAATATGTCTAACATGGACTTAAAGTATCATAAAACTTAATTAGAATTTAACTGGATAGTAAGAGAAAATAATCTTAAAACTAATTTAATTGTCATTATTTTATAGTTTAGAAAAGCATTGACTAAAAAAATAATGAATAGAGAAATAAATGATTAATAATTAATGATAAAAATTAAAGTAATTGGTATTCAATTGGGGATAAGCATTGCCTTAAAGAAATAGTTGATAGAGAAATAAATGATAAATAATTAATAATCTATAAAAACAAATTAAAATAATTGATTTTCAATTGGCGATAATTTTGTTATATTGATGAAATTGGTTACTTTTCAGCCCTTATTAATCCTAATTTATTTTTTTAATTTTTGATTTTGTATTTTTTTATTAAGCACATTCAGGTTGTATTTATGTTTTTTTTATTTGTTTATATAAAATTTAAAATATTAATAATTTATTTTATACAGATTTTGATAACTTTGCGTATTGAAGTCTTTTTTGTTGTGTTATTTTTTATTATTTTTTCATATTGTATTTGTGTTATACAATTATGTTATTTTTGAAATTATCAAGTTTAATTGACACTATTTAAATAATTCTCAATTTTGATAATATATTCATGACACGTTAAAACTTTATTTATCTATTTATATCGTATTTATATTATTTTAATTATTTTTTTCTTATTATATTCACGACATGTCAAAATTTATAAATGTGCTAAAAATGATTATAAAATAATGCAAAATTACAATTGCTTGCCACACTTGACAAGTAACAAGAGATACCTATCTTTTTATTTTATAAGATATATGCAAGCTCAAACTTCACATGAATTTTATTTTTCTAATACTGTTTAATATAAAATTTTTAATTAATGCAACATAAAACATAAAAATAATTGAGTTAGTTAGTTTACTTTAACGTATAACATAAATATAAAGAAAAGTATAAATTTTATGGATATGGGTTAATTTTTGCCCATGAATTAATTATAAAAATAAAATTAATGATGTAATATAATCAAATGATAAATAATTATCATACACATACATAATATTTTAATTCATTATATTAGTGTAAGCCATGCAAGTCAATCGGATTTGCTTGTAACATATTAACTTTTAGTTATTTCATTTAAAATATATTATATGTTATTAATGCTAATAAAATATTTTTTATCCATAAATTATAATATAATTGCTATTAATAACTCATGAAGATAAAGACAATGAAACTAATTGATTTTACAAAAAGAATTGTAAATAGTTACGACTGTAAAATTTTTACTAAAATCAATTCAATCAAAAGAAGAGAAGTTATCATTTTAACGGGTGGTTACCCCTTCCTACACCTATGATAAATTAACTTCCATGAGTCCTATGATGTAATTTTTTTAAGCAATAAGGTGTAACTTCCTAATATACATAATGTAGTTACTAACGTGACTAACAATTGGACCATGTTATTCTATTCGACTAATAGATCATTATCCTTTTGACACGTATGATGCAGCCTAATATGTGTTCTTCAAATTATAACTTCTTACTTTTTTTAAATAAAATTTGAAATGAAAATAAAATAAATAAAAAATTAAATATATAAAATAATATTAATATAAAAATAATACGATATGGTGTATATCATAATGTCTAAACAGCGTAATACATATATAAATTAATTAATATTATAAATAAAAAAAAATATAAAGAATATGTGCTTTTATGATTGGAATTTGGTTCTTATGGTAGAAAATTGTTGCAATCAAGAGTGCGTGCTAAGGCAAATGGTAAATGATAGATCATTCGTATATTTATCTTTTCGTCATATTATTTTTATACGTTATAATATTATTTAATATATTATATATTTATAAAAATTTTAATATATTTATTTATAATTTTTTTGTTCTTTTTAAAATAGATAACGTTAGATACGGCATTAATAATAATACGATACAATTAAATAATTAATACATAATATAATATAAAAGATAATAAAAATATTATAAATATATCAAAAAATATATAAAAATTATTAATATGATAATTTATATAAATATATTATTTTAAATATAATTATAATAAAAAATATAAATATATTAATTTATATATTAATTATTACTTTTATTTTATATTATATCTTTATTATTTTTATTACGTCTATGTCAGTGTAAACGTGTGATGTTTGTGATGTTTAAACTTATCAGAGCTGGCAAACGGCAATGGGTACAACTGTCATGGTTGGATGTGGCGTGCGAAATGACAAGACGACTAAAGATATATGCCTTGGTTCTGCCCCCCAATCCCAACGAAGTCAATAGATAATAGAATAGAATAAAAAAAGGCTAGGCTAGCCCCACACTCACGATTAAAAGCGCTGGACCATGGACTATGGACTATGTGGTAGACCAAATTAATTGGCAAATCCCCAAATTAAATGATTAAACCAACACTAATTTTTCCTTAACTGTTTGGCCTTCAAATTTCATAAGGACTTATTTGTTTATGTTGTAGCTCACAAAACCAAGTAATATTTAACCTAAACTACAAGGTACCATTAATGTGCTAACAAGCAGCATTGCAGAAGCCAATCATGTCATGACAATTGCCCTTTCCTTTGTATTGCGGTTTTCCTCTTTGGGCTTACAAGGAAAAATAAAGTTTACTTTTCGCTCTTATTCACAAACTCACAAGAAAAGGGAATAAAAAAAAAAAAATCAAATTCCCAAATTTTAGTAATGGATTGCGTGGGGAGTTTGCTATAAAGGCCTCTGGCTGGCTTCCATATTGGTTTGGTCACCAAGCAGCGGCGTTATGTATGTGTGGCCGCTATTTTTACTATACTAATAAAATATAACAAAATAATTAAAATAGTATAAATAATATGTGTATATAAACATATTAAAATTTTAATATATTTAAATTTATATAAATATATAAAACGTGATTATAAAATAAAAAATATTTATAAAAGACAAAAACGCTGATAGTCAAGTCTATTATTTTCGTTTCATTTTATTTTATATTTGAGTAGGCTGCAAACTACTGTTTGCTTCATTGTGTAGTTTCAATTTGTTTCGTGTCTATTTCTATTTCTATCGTTCAAGGCCAACCAAGGGTCAATTAACGAATATGGTCGTCTTGTGGGACGAAGACTCTTGAGGCGAAACCCCCCAACAAAACCTAACACCCAAAAACCAGCTCTATTCTCTTCTCTTCAGCTAATCAGAAATCAAAACTTTGATCATTATTTTAGCTGCCAACTTACATTTAGTCTTATGATTCCGATGTCTTTAACGTACTTTTCATTTCCTTGACGTATTCATATTTAAAATAGATTCAACAAATGGATATAATAATCTGACCTAAATATACATGACTTTATCTTGTTTAAATATATATACACACATATATATATGTACACATATATATCATTTTAACTTCCCCCTCTGGAACTTTCTCAAAAGTTTTGGGTCATTAACTTCAATATTATAAGTTACTCAAAGGGAAGAATGCAAGAGGATGCGCGTAATTACAATCACTTACAAGGGTTGCGTAATGACTAGACCTGTCAGATAGATAATGTTGAATAAATTTTTGTTGAATTTAATTTGATTTAATATTTGAATTAATTTAATTTAAATTATTTTAAATTTTAATAAATTAAATTTAATATTTAAATTAATTAATTTTAAGTAAATTAAATTTAACAATCGAATTTAATAGGTTTAACCGTATTAAGTTTGGGTTATTTTAAATAAGTTGTTCGAGTCAATTAAGATTTAAGTCATTTTATATTTAGATTATTTCATATTCGGATAATTTTAAGTTTGAATTGTTCTAAATTCAAATTATTTTAGATTTAAATTGATCATTTGAGGTTATTGAATTTTTTTAATAGAATCAAATTAAATCAAATTAAGTTTAAATAAATTAATTAAAGTTTTTATATTCGAATCAAAATTAACAAAATCTACTAATGACGGAAACATAAAAAAATGATCATCCTTTTAACTCATTTGGAGTTTATGGCATTGAGGAATAATGTCTATCGATTTTTAAACAAACTGGATGGGAACCTGAAAGAAAGTAGAACCTATCATATATATATATATATATATATAACAAAAAAGACAGTAATCCGGTAAACTTTGCTGACAAAGATGTCACCTGGATAATATATTTTAAAGATACGTAAATTAAATAAAATTATTTATTATTTTAAAATTATAAAATTATATTTATTATATTTTTTAAATTTAGTTATTTAACTAAGTTTTAAGTTTTAAAATATCATTTAAATATGATTATTTTGAATTTAAAAATTAATCTTATCTTAAAATTAAATTAGAATAAAAATTTAAACTTAATTAGATAAGACATTATCTTCATTTTGAATAAGACAAAACTTAATAAAATAAAATTATATTTAAAATTCAAATTAAAATTAAAAACATAAACATTACTTTCACGTTAAATAAAATATATTTTAAAATAATTTCATATTTATATTGTTATTTATAATAGTCAAATAGCTAATATGATAAGACATTTTTCATATTTGGTAATTTAAATGCTTTAAATCACTAGACTTGGTTTTACTTTGTCTCTTTAAATTGATGATTAATAATTGAAAGCTGTGAAAATATTTTTAATCAGAGTTCTTTCTCGTTCAATAAGTCCCAACAAATTGTCACGTCAATCTTTAGATATCTTTCGGCAATTTTCGGTTCTATAATTTTCATTTATAAATTTCCAGTTTTGGCACAAATAATTTTATTACCAATATTTGATGTTGTTATTTTTTTCCTTATTTGCAGTTTCATTTTCTCAATCAACAATAAATTTCACAGCTAGCTGCAAAACTACAGTCACTAATATCATTATATCTCGAGTTGTACCTTTAACATTCACAACAACTCTTTTCAAGTGCAGTAACAATATATTTCATTTTAGTTTTTAAATATTTATGGAGGCATATTACTAACAGTAATTATGTTATAATTAATCAATCAATATTTAATGTTATATAGCATTTATTGAAAAATTATGTGGAGCTTGTATTTATAAATGGTGATTTCTTATGTAATTCTTGACTATAATTGGATGATTATCGTATTGTAATAAATGAGTCTTTGGGCCTAAGTTGATTAGTGTGGTCAGTGACAGTAGCACCTTAGTTTCGACACCCATCTCTCAATTCACTGTCATAATGTATTGATATCGGATATCTAAGATATATATGCAATCGACAAATGATATAAGAAGAGCATTAATTCAGTCAAGAAAATTCAAGCCAACCATAGAGTCATAATCGTCAACTACGTGTAAATCAAAATGATTCCAAATATATACATAAATTCAAATTATGGTTTTATTAAAATCCCTTTTATGTGATTAATTTCTTTGTTTCTTACTTGATCCATTATTTTTTAATAATATTTGAAGCAGATTCCTTCTTTTTTTCTAATTTGTTATATGTTTAATTTAAATTTTCATTTTATTTATTTATTTATTTATTTTTTAGTTTTATCTTAAACATCATGATTGAATTTGTTATGATAGTATCAAATAGTACTATTTATTTATATTTTTGTTTTATCTTAAATACCACTCTCAAATGATTATTAATAAAAATATCATGATAATTACCCATTCTTATATTTTTTTTATCTCTTTTATTTGTTAAGCAAGTAATTTTGATTAAGATCTAATGGAGGTTCTGTTAATTAAGACATGACGGAAGTAATGTTAAATATTTTCCTTCTACGAGTATTACAAAATAAAATATTCCCTTTAAAAAATGCAATAAAATTTATGATGATTAACAAAGTATAGAAAATGAAGTAATTTTCGTTAATATAAACATCCATCTAACATTTTATTATAAATTATATTATTTTATATAATTATTTATCATATATTTTAAATTTTATAAATATTTTTAAATACAATGTCATTTCTAACGTAATTGTTACACTTAAACTTATATTTAAGTAAAATATACATTTTGATCTCCAAAAATTTTAAAATTTTAATGTTTAAGTGTTCAAAAATTTTATTATTTTTTTACCTGAATGCACATATTACTTTTGGAAGAAAAAAAATTAGAAAAGAAATAATCAAGTAGAGTAATTTAAAGAATTGATTTTACTTGTCTTATTTTTAGTTTTTCAATCTCAACATTGTGGTTGCTTAGTTATTCTTTAAGCAAATGTTTAAATAGAATATGAATATGTATACATATATATATATATATATATATATATATAATAATTTGACGATAGTTTTCGGAAGATACGTCAAATGTAGGCATGAACAACTTTGCCAGGTGTCGAAACAAATAATTGAAATTCTTGAGTTCAAATCATTTCACAACTAGCTAACAGAAGGGCATAATACATAATTGGAATGCCTACCTGCGCATCTCCATTCTCCAGAATGTAATGCATCCATGTGATTAAACCTGACCTTTTTAATAAAAGATAGCTGTTTTTATCTCCAATTAGATTTTGTCACAAAAAAAAAAAAAAAAAGGGATATCAATATTTGAACACTACCAATGCACATGGTCCAAACTAGTACCATATGATGCATTGTTGACAGTTATTAGGCGCTTAATATAAGCAGAGAGGTATAACTAGAACACATAAAAAAGTTGAAATGAAGCCAGCTGATCTACAAAACAAACTGTTTGACCAACGTATCCTCACCATTAGAATGTTATCAAATGAGTCTTCATAATCGAGTTATTTCGAGAAGACGGTAACATTTATGTTTTTATTGGGTTAAGGTATTTGGAAAACTTTCATAAATACTTGAGACGAAGGACGTTAAGATTTAGCTATTTGAATGCAAAATTCTTGTAAAATTTGTGATTAGTATAAATTTTTTTTTTTTTTCAATTTGAAAAATCTATGGAATTGGTATCAATAGCTTCTTTGTTTTCCAGGTGCCAAACCAGTTCCTTCTTCAAATGCAAGCTAATAATAATAATAATAAGCTAAATTACTAGAAGCAACAGAAGGCAGAGGCTTCAAAGCTGCTGTGCCCATACTCAACATAATCAATAAAAAGCAAACCCCAACTCTTTGTCCCCGCATGCCGGCCACCACCGGCCACCATATTCCCACCACACACCTTGATTGAGGATGCTGGAAGCAGCCTCCAGAAGTGTCTGGAAAGTATGTTTAAGGTTGGTTGTAACCAAACTCAATTCGGGTTATCAGAGCATGGTCAGGAGCTTGAGAAGGCCTCATTGGTTATTTTCGAGTCTTGAACGTATATTGCTTCAAGCTAAAGTCACAGATAATCATGCCAATTTATGTTTTGTTTTTCTGCTGTCCCAATTAAATCTCAGGGGTATTTCTATATTTTCTTGGGTTCTGTCTAGGTGTTATTTTAAGTCAAGTTTGTTAGTTTTATTGGAGCAGAAAGCAAATGCATAAAGCAAGAACATATACCATATTTCATTTTCTGAAAGTGAATGAAAGTAAAAAGAAAAAAAGTGTAGAAAGAATCTTCGGTTCACTTTTTAAGTAGATAGTAGAGAATTTATGACATACCTTCACATGATGAGGCATTATCTAGATATCAAAGGGTGCATGAAGCCATGTCTCAGGTGAATAGAACATTTTTGTTCTCAGGTCTACCAGTGTACAAATCAGCGTATTGATGGATGTGATAGGCAAAAGCAGATTCTTGACCTTCGTCAGTTAGGAAGGTGACCCCAAAAGATCTATTGAACATTCTCTTCATCATGCAGCATGCTTTCTGCTTCTCTTCATTTGGTTCATCCATAATCAACTTGCATGCTTCACTGCTCTTACTACTGGCTACAGTTGCATGTAATAGTGCAGCTCCTGTAGTAGATGAAATTTCGCCTGCAGCAAAGGAAGACTTTGAAAAGGATGAAGTAGTAATTATCGCATTGCAGAAAAAGCAGTAAAATTTTGAAAACAATAAAACAGTCAACAGAAAGTATTGTATATTGTACTCTATTCAACTCAAACAATCTGTGAGTTGCCAAATAACTAAATAAGGAAGCCTGCCAGTTTTCACCAATATCAATAAATATTAGACAGTGAAAATATAAAGTTCCAAACATCCCAGACCAAGAGGCAGAAATATATACCCATTCAAATCGATAACTAGCCTCATCTTGTATACGTATTTCATTCTGCAATTAAAAACAATCCAAAGACATGAAAAGTTTTTCTCATATTGGGATATATACAGCATTCTATTAATGGCAAAGACCATTACTGTCTAATTCTCTTTATTAAAAGAAAAGAACCCAGAAAAAAAAAAAGGTTTAACATTAATGAAATCTTTGGTGCTTTGCTAGTTAATAATTTGGACAAAAGTTATCAATATCTACATAGCATACCTCATGTTTTCTATACCAACGTATCAAAGAAAATCATGAATTGATCTTGAGTAGCTTGCAATCTGTTTGGCCTGTTTCCACCTGTAAATATATAATCCTGTTAAACGGGTATAACTTTATCTATCTCTCTCCCATTTAAATTTTGTTTTTAGAGGTTACAGTCTTTTGATAGTTTATTTCAATGATAAAGCAGTTATGTTTAAATATCATAATAGAGTTTCTATAAATATCTCATTATTAGATACGCTTTCCTTGTGGTTTTAACTCGAGCCTTTCTTTTTGTTTTTGACTTTTATTCTCGATTTCCCTCTGTTCTGAATTAATCAGCTTCCCCTTAAGTTTCTGAACTGCATCACTAGCCTACCATTTTGGACTTGTCAGCTAAACTGTCGGTTCAAATTTAAGAAAAACAACAGAAAATACAGGATCATGGCATTAGTGAAAATGCATTCCTCAATTAGTATGCTGGTTTAATACTTTCTGTAGCAACAAAGTGATATGAAATATGTAGAAGTTGTGAAATAGCAATTGACTCCTAACTGCCTCCATTTAAGTATAAGATTAGTATTATTCACCAAGGTAAATCTGAGGCATTTAATATGAAACGTACAAAAAGGTTAAAACCAGAGACAAGTATGGGAGGAAAAGAAAAAGATAAGAGTATTGGTTTCCGACAGAGCTATTAATTATATGCTTGACCTGCTTGTAGAAATGTACAAAATAAAAAATGGTCTCAGACTCGTAACTTATATCAACTAAGGAGGACAAGTTTCCACTTTTCGGTTCAAATGACAATATATACGACGATATATATACGATTTTATTTATTGTCTTAAATAATAATATGTAGTTATAGTTATTTATGTCATCTTAAAAATTAACTATTTAAGTAGGATTTTGAGACCTAACCAATTTGCCTCTAGCTTGAGACTGGGTTCAATTTGAACCCAATTGAACTTGTTTAAAATAATGAACAGAGAAAAGTGAGCTTGAAAAGTAATATATCTCTGCGATCTTAAGTTCAAGATTGGGGAGATATGCTAGAGGCAAATCAGCAATATGAGAACATCGAGTTCTAAGCTATGTTGCTACGACTCTTCAGTTTTCATATCGAACACATATTCGGACATGGTTACGGAGAACAAAAATATAGAAAAACTTAGAAAAAATTGAACATACCTGTTTCGCACACATACCCGTATCCGAAACTCAGACCCGAGTCTGAGTAACATAGGTTTTAAGATTACTAGAGCTTCAGTTTCTTGTTAGGCTTGGCTTGGCTAGAATCAACAGAACACTACCCTTACATGTAGCCAAATTTTTATCCTCAACAATGTCTAAGAACAACTTAACCTTACCATCCAAACAAAAGCAAAATATTATTCTAATTCCTTCTATCACCTCCACTAAGGTTTCATCTGGCATGCGAAACATAAAAGGAAATCAGAAGGCCAGCAAAAGAAAACATTTTATGAAAGTAATTCCTGAAAGCACGGCAAGCATTGAAAGATAAGAAATAAGAATGAGAAAGAAGGCATACTTCTAGTTCAAGGACGATTGCAGCAGTTTGCCAACCAGCCTTTGAAGGGCCTTTCAAGTCACTAAATAGGTGATCACCAATGTATATCACCCAACAAAGAAAACAGAGCAGTAAAATGTTCCCATCAGCAAGAACTTACCGTAATCTAGTTAAACATAGTTAAAGATCACATACAACGCTACTTCATCTGTAAATATGAAGCATTAAGTATGATATAACTCTGGGCCATTCCACTTTGTAATTTTGAGAAAAGATTTCAGAGATCCATGGTAATATATTTCATTTTGAAGTATCCCACTTTTTTAAAGCTAGAATATCCTTCTCAGTGTCACAGCAGCAGCAAGTTTAGTTCCAGGAGACTGATCAAAAAATATAATTTAGCATAGCATCAGCATGCAATTGCTTGACCGATGCAAAACAAACGCCAAGGGAGGAATAAAACTAAAACAGAAGGCAAGAACAAACTAATGCAGCCAAGTAAATCAAAGTTCTTGCGTCTGCAATATTCTTAAGCAATTCACAAAACTTTCACCACAGGGGTGGAACTATTTTTTTGAACCTTTGCACCATAGGTTTTTAAAATCATATGGTCAATTTTCTCTGTAAGATTGTAGGAATTCAGGTTTATGTTGGTTATTTGCTTAATTATAAGCTAGTTTTTAAAGGATATTCTAATTCTGGTAGGTTAAGAAATATTCTAAGACTCTCTTTAGATAACTGAATAATCATGTTTTACCTTCCCACCGAAGATCTGAGGATTATTTATGGTTTCTCCCTTCCTCCATGGACACTCTTCTTAACTACTTGGCACTAGATAGCAAACTAACTCTTCAATTCAAACCAGCCTTTCTTATGATAATTTGATCTCCTATTTTCTTTTCTCAAGTACTAGAAACCTCAATTCCCTCTGTTCTAAGCCTAAACCTAACAATGTCATGAAGGCAGATTTACTCCAAAGTCCAAATTTTTCCCTAAGCATAACTGTTCTTTTTCATCTCCTTTAGCCAAATTAATAAGCTATTCCTTAAGATAAACTCTAAAGGAAAAGATCAAAGAGGTCGCTCAATTGGCTCGATGTTGCTATCTCACATCATTGTAGTAGGGAAGAAAAATTAAAAAAGCAATCACCTCCTTTACAAGCCGTGTAAAAGAAATAGGTATAGAATTTAACAAGCTGAAGATACAAACCAGAACGGAAGATCAACAGTGTAAAACTCTGGATTATTGACTTTTCCAATTACAACATCATAAAGCTCCCCCTATGAATCTCTGTTACCCATAGAACCCTAAAAAAATTGTCAAACTTAGCTAAAAAAGTTTACTACAAATAATTCTAAGCATGAAATAATAAGGGAATGAGAATAACACATCAACAAACAAGCCAATCTCCACACTGTAGCAAACTGATTAAAAGTAACCACAAATTTTGAAAGGTTTTCTCTAGACATTACATATCTACATGTGCACATGCAAATTAGTCACTTCCAAAGTCTATTTCCATTCAATATACACTCACATGTCAATGCATTATTAAAAATTAAAAAGAAATTTACCTCAAACACCTTCCACATTAAATATTATTTTCTACATGCAGGCTATGAAGGTCATACATGCATTAAATATTATTTTCTACACGCATGCTACATACAATGCGCAGAGAGAGAATTGAGGTTAAATCGTCATGTATTTAAGTTACTTGTCTTCTTTCCGACATATCTTAATAGAATTCATCCCCCTGAGGTATTTCGACTCAAACATATCGTGTATTTTGGAAGGTTCTTACAAATTGCTAAAGAATTGGTGGGGGGGGGGGAAGGGGACCCAACAAGAAGTTCAACGAAGAAAAGTTCCATCTGAAACCCATGTAAAATGACGCACAATCACCAGTGAAAGACTTTCACAATTGATATAATTGAATATATTGGAAGCCGATTCATTAAATATATCTTCATTACTTTTAGAAGGTAAAAACACCGCAAATGCCAAATTTATTGAAAAGGGGATGAGTCACAAATTGTTTCGAAAACTGAAGGATTTATAAGCAATAAAACATATGAGTTGTCCATTAAGGTGACCAAGAACTACAACATAAGAAGGCATTGGTGTTAACTACAATGTAAATAACCAGCAACAAGTAATTGGTACATATGGTCTAAGGCTTCCCGCTCTCTTCGGCTCTTCTCAGCCTCAGAAATATCATCTGAAGGGGTAATATCCCCAACAACGGCTGCTCAAACAGATAGATAAATAGAATATTATGATCATGATATGTTCAACTTAAATAAATTCATTCAAATTTAGGCTAAAGAGGCAATTCTTTGTCTAACATTCGGCGATATCATGCACAATTGTCATTTTAACACACATGAAAATAAAAATTAAAGAAAAAAAAAGGTGAAAAGAAAATCTTAGCCAATGCAGCTGCTGAAATTTGTACACCAAATGTTAAGGGTTCAAAAAAAAAAAAAAGCAGTACTAACTTGTGTCGATCAATTCCGGGAATATCAGAATCAATTAGAGCCATTAATCCCATTGATACATATGATCAGCTATTGATTCCGGATTCCTGACATCACTACGCACCCAACCGGCTCTCTTCGTCGTCTATTCATTTATTCAAATAATAATAATATAATAAGACATCATTTTTATCTATTGGCAAGAAAACCATACAAATTAGAAGTAAGACAATTTTTTTTTTTGGAATATATAATTAAATAAACACCTTGAGGCAGTTACAGAGGGTGAGAAAATCGATAGCGGAGGAAGCAGGAGGAGCCACGCCATTGGAAGATGAGGCGGTGAAGGATTGATACCGTTGCCGTTATTAACAGAAGAGGAAGATGACGAAGCCATTTGTTGCAAATCTAAAGGCGGTCGGTGTGACTTATGAGAAGAGGTACGGAATCAAATTCGGAAGTTCGGTCTCTGACTGGCAATGGACGAATCCAGCTGACCTCCCATTCTGTTTTCTTGCATGGATTAGGAAGCTTTCATAGATTGAGTTTTTTACGTACTGGTATTTATTTATTTATTTTTAATTTTATATCTAAAAGTTTGAATGAATTTTTA
>JBBYHM010388381.1:0-13072 GCA_038381775.1 Adansonia rubrostipa | reverse complement strand
TCATCATCATCATCATTACCTTTAAACCCATATGTCATCAAGATCTTGTTTTAATAATAATTTTTCCTTTCGTTGATTCAATTTATTACAGTGGCTGGAGCTGCTTATTTTATAGTTGCAGACAAGACTGTTCTGGCTACTGCAAGAAAGAACTCATTCAGCCATGTCCCTAACATGGAGGCATGAATACCTGTTAATCTGGGCTCATACAAACTCCATAGCCATTACTCTTCACTTGGCTAAGAAAAGGGAAATTGTATTCCAAGAAGCCATCTGTTCCGGTAGTTATGTAATCCATCTTCTATATAAGTTATATAAATAAAGATGGGTTTTAATTTACAAGGATCGGAGCTATCTGCACTAAGAAAATTGATTCCCATTACCCTTTGATCTGGGTGTTTGCTATTCGGTTTTAATTGAACTAACCGTTCGAAACATAATAAAATTCAGTTCAATTAATTATTAAACAAAAAAAAATTTCTATTTGAGTTATTGATTAAATAAATTTAAAATTTTCAGTTATTAATTAATTCAATTCGGTTATTGAAATTAATAAAATTACCGAAATATGTATAACATTATTTTTTAAAGTTTTTATGTTGTTGAATTTTTTTTTCTTATTATAGATATATATTTACTTATATTTAATATTTGCATATTTGTTAAAAATATAAATAATTAATATTCGATTAATTTAATTAACTGATCAAATTAATTAAAATAATTTTGATTCAGTTAATATAGTTTTCTTCTAATTGATTCAATTAATAGTTAAAAAAAAAATCGAATATCAATTAACTGAACTAACGAATCAAACACTCCTAATTGAATCTCACAGATAAATAAATTAGCGTTTGCTCAATATTCTGCCCAACTTTGATGGAATAGTACAAATTAAGTTATAAAATTAGGTTTTCTAATTAGCTTGCTAAATTATATTAAATTTTAGAAATTATTACAAATTAGCTTGTTTGGTAGTTTTGGGGTTCAATTATGTTTATAGCAATTACGTGATATAGAATCCAAAATTTAAATTAATTGATTATTATAGTTAATTATAATAATTAGTTTAATTAATTGTAATAATTGGTTAATTCTTATAGTTAATTACAATAATAATCAGTAAATTTGAATTTCATTATAATTAGTTTGCTAAATTATATTGAATTTTGGAAATTATTACAAATTAGCTTTGGTAGGTATTGGGGTTCAACTATGTTTATAATGTAAGTGTTTCGGATTTTAAAACTTAGATCATTTGATTCGTATAATTAATTTTAAAATATAACATTCAATAAATTTAAAATTTAAAATTTTAATATCTGTAATCTTTTATTTTTATTCTCAAATTGTGATTTCTGTTGTACTCACCTGTAGAGGATACTATGCATCTAAATCTTCTCGGGCCTATGATTTCAAAAAGGAGGCCAACAGCATCATGTCAATTGGATTAATACTCGGTCGACAATAAATGTTTTTGTTTGAGAAGGAGTTTGATTTATAAAAAAATAATTATAATTGAAAGATTTAATTAACTTGAATTTTTGATAAAAATGTTTCAAACTATAAGATAATAAACAAAATATATAGTTTAATTTAGTCTTAAAATGCTAATTATTAAAAGAAAATATCAGAATTAATAAATTATACTATTCTAATTCAAAATTAATTTCTCTTCCAAACTTATTCGCTTTTATTGACATTTATCTATCAAATTAAGCTTTTTTTTTTTTTCTTCTGAAACTCCTACTTCTATCAGAATTAGGGTTTACAACTTTCCTTTTTGTTCCCGAATTAGGATTTTGTCAATAGCGGCTAGGGCTTTTCTTTGACCTTACTCTCTTTCTCTCTATATATAATTTTAAGCTGCGTTTCTTTCATTTTTCATTATAGTTCACTCCCTTTACCTCTAGGGAACTTCCAGCAACTTGAAAGGTTCTTAGGGTTTTTTTTTTCCCCATTTCCTTTTTTCAATTCCCATTCTTCAGCTTAAAAAATTCTTAGTTTTTCGATTTAATTCTGTTCTTTGATCCAAATTCTCATCTGGGTATTCTTTATTCTTTCCAAAACATTGAGCATTCATCATCTCCATTCTCAAGTTATTCAATTTGGATTTTTTTCTTATACTGTTAAGTATTTTCTGATTATTTTTTATCAGATACCCATTTCACTTTTTTGATTCCTTTCTTTTTATGATCTGATGATTTTTATGTTCATTTAATTCAATCTGATTTTATTATTTAGAAAAAGTTTGTTTTTTTTTTTTTTTTTAATTTTACAAGTATTGGTTACATTGATTGTTATCTGATTGAGTTCTGGTTGTTGTTGTCCTCTCTTGTTTTTGTTAGGTTTAATCTAACATTGATCCAATACACTTTGGCAGTTGAATTTGGTAGATTAATTGAAAGTTGAAGTCTTAGGATACTGCTGGATTTGGTTTTAAACCTTTGTGAATTGTCAATATGAGTTATCCTGAATCTTGCTCTTCTTATATGAGATTACCCCAATCAACTTATGCTGCCACTGATGCCATTGGGGTTTGGCCTGAATTTGCCATGAATGATGGGCAATTCGATCCAAATTCAGAGGTTGATCAACAACAACAACAACCTTCTTTCAAAAGACCTAGACATTCTGAGGATTGCCAATCTAGTCTTGTGCAATGCACGCCTACGAATTCAAGGATGCCTTTAAATCCTCCAGTTAATAAGGGAACGAGTAATATCTTCTTTAAAACCCGAATGTGCGCAAAGTTCAGATTGGGTACTTGTAGAAATGGTGAAGGTTGCAACTTTGCTCATGGCATTGAGGATCTGCGTCAGCCTCCTCCTAATTGGCAAGAACTTGTTGGCGGACGTGATGAAGAACGTCCATCAGGGAATTGGGACGACGATCAGAAGATAATCCATCGGATGAAGCTCTGTAAGAAGTTTTATAATGGCGAGGAATGCCCTTATGGGGACAGATGTAACTTTCTTCATGAAGGTCCATCAAAGTTCAGGGATGATATGGGGAGGTTTAGGGAGAGCTCAGCCATCAACATCAGCACAACAGGTCCACCTGCATCGCACGGAACTCCATCCGATCAATCGGAAAGCAATAGGCCTGTAAACAGCACTGGCTTGGATGCATTCCGAGGAAATACGAAGCCTGTGTATACTGCCTATTGGAAAACAAAGTTATGTACAAAGTGGGAGACAACGGGTCATTGCCCCTTCAGCGAGAAGTGCCACTTTGCTCATGGGCAATCAGGTATGTATCATGTTAAAACTTTGGTTATAGCTTGATTTATCTTATCATTTCTGCCATTGCAACTTTCTAGTTTGATTTTAGGATAGATTTAAATTACATTATCCGGTGTTTTTCTGCAGAAGTCTTAAGAAGCCATATTAAATACCACTAACCAAGTTAGGTGATTTCTTATTTAGGCTACAACTTAAGTAAATTACTACTTTGCTAATCAATTTGGGATTTTTGTCATCTTCATAGGCATCGATTTTCAAAATTCGATTGTAGAAGGATTTCATGCCCCGAATGTGATATGTTGACAGGATGCTTTAGGCTCGAGTATGAAATGGATTTATATTGCTTTGTTTCATAGTGCTTCATATTGTACTTTCCTGTAAAGTTTTAATGCATATACATTGCTTGGTGCCTCTATATTTCAGTTGCCTGTGAAGTTTTGATGCATATCATTGCTTTTATAAATATGTTTTTGAGCCTATGATCGATGTATTATTAGTCATAATAACTTCTGTCTATATATAAAATGAGGAACGTCTTCTAAATACGATATCGGTGGCAAATCTGCATCTAATGCTCTGCCTGTTTTTGTAACCAGAGTTGCAGGCGATAGGCATCCGTGTTGACGGGGATTTCAGGAATTCAGGTCCGGGTTTAACAAGAATTGGTTCCATTTCGACAAAACTTCACAACCTTCCAGTTACAAGTGATCCACCTACAGTGACAGCAAGTGCCCCTTCATCAAATGAAGAAAGCCAGGCTAAGAAATGCTTGTTTAAATGGAAAGGACCGAGGAAAATTAATCGGATTTACGGGGATTGGCTCGATGATCTACCATTGGTGCACAATTTGCCCAGTCAGGTGGAGAGCTGAGCTCTAAACTTTCAAATTCATGATTAATATCAGACATGAAGATTTAAATATCATTCTTTTGAGTTCTATTTTCTTTGAGATTTTGGCCTCCATTTGAGTCATTTTGAAGAGCATCCAACTTTTTTTTTTCCTTTGTTTTGGAAAATGACATCATTTTCCCTTTTAAATGATTGTAACCTCAGCTATCAGACATGGGTGTTTTGAAAATTGTTTCTCATTGTTCTTCCTTCCTTTGTTACCCTTATTTTAAGGGCATAAAAAAACACAAATAATTGTCTTTAGATAATGTGAGTATCAAATATTCAATCTTTATGGTACATTATATTCTTCTTCTTATTTCATTATTAATAATGGTTTCCTTTTATACATCTAGAAATTTGTTTCTCTTTAAAAAGTTGCAAGTATCAAAGTAAAGGACAAAATAAACCCGGTTTAGTTTATTTATTTTTATCATGTTTAAAGTTAATATTCAATAAATTTAAAGTTTAAATTATTCTAATAATATTTTTTATTAAACGTGATCAAATAAAATTTTATTAAAATTTTAATAAAAAATATAAAAAATTATTTAAAGAAATTAATAAAATTTTAGGTTTGTTATTTTATGAATTCTTATTTAATTGTAGATGTAATAAATATTATTGTAATTAAAGATGTTTATGACATGAGTTAAGTTGGATTGTAGTTTAAATTTTTATTTTTTATATTTTTTACTTAAGCTTGAATTGAGTTAAAATTTGATTCTTTTATCCAAGCTCGAATCACGTAGAGCTGGATTGTTAAAGCTTTAGATCATTACTTACAAGATAATAAAATATTATTTTATATTAATATTTATATAAATTTAAATAAAATATTTTTATTATTTAATAATAATTTAAATTAAATTAAATTAAAAAAATTATTAAAAATTTAACTCGTATAAATTAAATTTATTTGGCCAAACCTATAACCTATTTTTTTAAATAATTAATTTAATTACTTACTTTTTTTAATAAATTTAATTTTAATAAATTTAATTAAAATTATAAAATAACGATCATAAATACTATTGCCGTCGTTCTTTAAATCTGTTCGACACGTTTCATTACACCAAGATCCTTTGTCATCGCCTTGTACCTACCGCTGTGTCTGTGAAAAACCACCCAAATGGACAATAATCCCTGACTCAATAAAAAAGAATCATCTCTTCTTCTACGGTCAGTTGTCACCACCATGTCCGTTAACCTTAGATCCCATGTATTTGCTGGCAACCCTTTAAGATCCAAAACCCCTAAACTCCATGACCCACTTTCGTCTTCTTCAGCTTTTGAGTCCCTCAAAACCCATCTCATCCAGAACCCAGAAAGCAACACTCCTCCAAAGTCTCCACTTCTCAAGGTCTTGCCTTTCAAAAAGGGGAGGCCTTTGGTTTCTTCTTCTGTTACCGGTGATGATGTTATACCCAGTTGGCATCTGGGGTGGATCAGTTTGGCTGATTGTAAGGATATCTTAGGAAAGTTTGGGGTTCAGTTGACTGAGTCGTCTTTGGTTTATTTGGGTTCAAGGGCTGAGGAAGATGTTGTTTATTGGGCTATTGATGTTTCTGAGGAAGATAGGTTGGTTCCTGAATTGAGTAGCAGACAGCTTTGCTTTGTGGAACTTAGGACACTGATGATGGCAACTGATTGGGCTTGTTCTTTGGCTATGGGTGAATTGGCTATTGCTGGTCATGTAAGTCTGAAAAATTGGTGATTTTTTATTCATGATTGTATCATATATATATATATATATATATATATTTTGGCCTTGGAAGTTTGATTCTTTGTTAACAAATGCTTCATGTTTTAAATGAACGCTGTTGTTATTATCCAGTTGCCATTGCTAAGTTTTATGTACTTACTGTTGTTTTCTTGCAGACTTTGCTGCTTCCTACGTTGCTTCAACTCTTTTTTTTTTTTTTTTGAGTCCAACACATATTTAGATATGAGTACGAGAATATGACTTTTTAAGTCTCTTTCAAATATATGAAAAAATTTAAGAAAAAAATAGAAGATGCCTGCATGGACACACCCGTATCTTACACTTACGCACGAATCCGAGTAACATAGGCTACTTTTGTCTACTGTTAGTCACTTTTTTTGTATCTTTTCTTTAGCAAGAGTTTTATTATTTACAAGCTTATTACATTTCATCAGGCACGGGCATTGCTTGAATGGCATAATACATCGCGATTTTGTGGAAATTGTGGGGATAAAACAGTCCCCAAGGAAGCTGGGAGAAGGAAACAATGCTCCAATGAGTTATGCAAAAAGAGTATTTACCCTCGTGTTGATCCGGTAAAGCATCCCTTCTTATTATGTGCTAAAATCGAATTTTGAACTTTGAAATTTTAACCAGTGGATTTGTAGGGTGTTTCTTTGATCTCTCTAACTAATGTTTTCTTGACAATAGGTTGTCATTATGTTGGTCATTGATAGAGAAAATGATCGTGCGCTTTTAGGTAGACAGTCACGATTCGTACCTCGAATGTGGAGTTGCTTAGCTGGATTCATAGAGGTAACTAACTGTCTTTGGTAACGTCAAACTTTTGTCAAGTTTTATCTGTTATTTGTAAGATTAGAAAGGAAGCGATCTCGGAAAAAAAAAAAGAAAAAAAAAAAAGGAAGAAAAAGATGCTTTTTTCCGTGATTTCATTCTTGATGTCTTCTATTGTCCTTAGCCAGGGGAAAGCTTAGAAGAAGCAGTGAGGAGAGAAACGTATGAAGAGACTAGTATTGAAGTTGGAGAAGTTGTTTATCATAGTTCTCAGCCGTGGCCGGGTATCATTTTGCAAGATTTTTCAGATGCATAACATGTTTTTTTCTTCTTGTCATATGGTTTATCTATATGTTGCTCTGACTATCATGTTTCTTGAAGCACCCACGTCTGACACATTTTCGGACATGGGCATCGGGATATTACATGGAAAAACTAAGAAAAATTTGAAGATACTTGTGTTAGAGACGTACTCGTATCTAACACTCACACCAGAGTCCGAGTAACATGAGTTTATATTCGATTTTTTTTTTTTAATTCTAGTTTAGACTCCAGTTGTCCAGCTGGACGTTACTACTACTAATGGTTAGTTAGTCTTCTGTGTTGTCTTTTCTATTTGTACATTGTGCTGCTGTAGGTCTAGATGCTTGCATTCCCTTCCTTTCACTTTTTCCCTTTCATTTTTCTAGCATTCCAATTTACATTTAATCGACTCACTTCTGGCCTGTAATTTGGAAGGTAGAAATGGAAAATCTGGTCTGAAAATCATCTTTGAAAATTCTTTATTTTGTATTTACTATTATAAAGTCTAAAGCGTTTTATTATTTGCCCTTTTTTTTGTTTCTTGGAGCAGGTCTGTAGTTGGCACAATGTTTATGCATCCCCCCTGTTTATATACGCATATTTATACCTGTTAGTTTTCTTAAAATTATTAACGTGATCTGTTTTCAGTTGGTCCGAGTAGCCTGCCGTGCCAATTGATGGTCGGGTTCTTTGCATATGCAAAATCTCTTGAAATAAATGTCGATAAGGAAGAATTGGAAGGTACTTGGACATGCAGAAATGAAATGCCATCCACGATTTTCTTTTCTGGGTTGCTTTATTCTTCGAGAACGTAATTTTTAGTCCTTTTTTTCCAATGTAATTCTTCTGTTCTTTTTCTTCACTCTTGGATAACTTAGTACTCATCACACCTGTGACGTGTAAACTATGGTTAATGCAGGCTTATGTGCTATGTTGTTTCGACTCTTCAAATTACCTATATCCAATACACTTTCGGACATGGGTACGGGTATGGGTATATGACCCTCCAGATACATGAAAAAGCCTTTTTAAAAAAATTGAACATGCCCATGTTGGACGCATACCCATATCCGACACTCACACCCAAGTCTGGATAGTATAGTTTATGTGATTGGTGATATTCCATTGTATATTAGTTAAATACTGGTAATGTTGTTTAGACTTTTGCCATCCTGATTGTCACTGTAGTGAAGCGTAGTGTTTTTTAGTGCTATTAATTGTTTTTTTGATATGATTCTGTTGAAGAAAACTGTCTTAATGGCAAATACGTATGACGTATTGAAACACAGTTCGAAAGTTTATTTGGAGGAACCGACTTTATGTTACAGCAGATTCGGGACTCCTTATGGACGATATGGATTTCAATAATCTGCAATAGTGATGTCAGTTTGATGACAGATTATAAGGAAAGGCTTTGCACTGTTCGATGATGTGGTATTAGAAATTCTTGAAAAGCAATAGAGTCCATAAGCATGTTGCAATAGGGAAGAATATGGCTTATGGTTAGCGGATTTAGGATTGCATGATACTCAACACATATATGGGCAGTGCTATCCTAGAGGCCCCATGCAAGGGGGAAATTGTTTTCGAGTATTTAGCAGTCGTGCTTATTTGATTTTGGGTTTAAAATCGTAATAATGGTGAAACTTTATGTTTTTGTCTAGATGCTCGGTGGCACAGTCGAGAAGATGTGAGGAAGGCATTGGCATTCGCCGAATACAAGAAGGCGCAAAGAGCGGCTGCTGCTAAAGTAGATCAGATGTGCAAGGGAATTAAGAAGCGACAGAGTTTATCTGCAGATTTTATCACAAAAAGCGGGGAGCTTGCTCCCATGTTTATACCTGGACCATTTGCAATTGCCCATCACCTCATCTCTACCTGGGTTAATCAAGATCCACCCACAACTGGTGTTGAAGCTCAATTGAAATTTCCCAACAGTTTCATTTCAAAACTATAGCCATTCTCTTTCTCTTCCAAAGACGGCTGAAGATCCTTTGTGCTTGCTCTGATGCGTTCGTGGAATGTGAGTTTGTCCTTTTATCAATTCCAATAAGAAACACTAGAAATTCTGCCCTGTACATTAGAATTAAAAGCAATTTCCCTTTTTTATTTAGGATATTTCTTTCTTACATTATTCGGACTTTGGTGTGACTATGCGAGAGGGGCATATTTAATTTTTTTTCAAGATTTTTATGTATTTGGAGGGTCCTTGAAAGATCATATCCGTATACCCATGTCCAGATATGCATTGGTCTCAGGTGTCAGGGGCACTTAAAGAAAAATGAAGACTCGTAGCAACATAGTTCCTCTCTGTAGGCCATTTTGATTGTGTAATCAACATTTGGATTCAATGCTCAACACAAGATTCAGTGCACTTTCTAGCATTCAAATCTCATTCATATTTCCTCAGCTTATCACCAATCAAAAACAGGTACTGTTTGAATGACTGAAAAAAAAAAAAGTGATTTTAGGACCACTGTTTGGGGTTTGCTTTGTTGTTTATTTGCTTAGGTATGACGTTATTTTCTCATGCATACATACCAAATGCATTCAGAATGTCAATTATTTATAATGCAGACTAGCTTTTACCAAATCTTGTAAATTTACAATGAAACTTCCTAAACTTAGCTATCAATATCAGCAGGTTACATCTAAAAAATTGGGAATTGAGAAAGGAGATGGATGGATTTTTCTCAACTCCAGTTCCTAATTTATCTCGCTAGTTATAGTTATGACATAGGCCATATTCGAAAGTGTATTTTACTATTTATTGCCCTCGGTTTCACGATTTTAGAGGGGAGTTATGAACTTTACATTAGCTGTGTGTTAAAGTTTGATGGAGTATATAAATATTCACATTATCTTAAACTTGTGAGATGTGTTTTTTTGGACAAGTTGTGAAGGTCCAACGGATTGAAGAGTAATGGTTGGTGTGGATCATGACATTGATGTCATGATCTTACAGAAGAGTAATAAATTTCACTTTGATTCTGTATTAGAGTTCAAGTAGGCATATAAGTATTCACAGTATCTTCGTTGAGATGCCTTTTGTGGACATGGTTATAAGATTCAATGTGCTGAAATAGATAATACTTTTTTGGACATTATTATGAGATTCAATGCGTCGAAGTAGTTTTATTAGTTGTGTAAACTATGACATTTAATTCAGGGCCTAACTTTGGATACTAGTGATGTGCCATCGAGGACAATAAACCCTTGTTGGAGTGGGGTTTTGAGTCGTGAATTCCATCTCAGTTGTATAATAAAATTCAGTTGGGTATATAAATGTCCACAACAACTTTAAGCTATGATATATTATTTTTCAACCAAATTGTGAGGCTCAATGGCCGAATAAGAAAATAGATTAAAAATGTTAAAATTTGAATTTTAAACTTATTAAATATCACTCTTTAAGAGTAACTGTATCAAACAATTGGATTAAGTTTTTAAGATTTAAACTCTAAAATTATTGAATGTCACTTCTTAAAGTTAAATGTACGAACCAATCAGATTAAACTCAGGTTTATCTGCTATTACTCTTATATTGACACAATAATATAAACAAGATGGGGAAAACATCTGATAGACAAATACCCCTCCAAGAAAAGGAAAGAGTTTTTCACACGTTTTGGCAATTTGATGCCAAGGTATAGTTCAAGTTTTCTTATGTAACATTATTTGCAGATTTAGCCCATTTTATAGTTGACCTGGCTAAAGCATCCATGGGGTCGATACATTTTTCCAGGAGAGGATCATCTGGAGGTAAAATATTCTGCAGTTCATCAGAAGCAAGGATGACTACACCGACGGCCCTGATTAAAAGGACCTGGATTGCAATTCTTAACAGGTTCCTAGCCCCTTCCATGTCCCTTCTGTTCAATGATTCAATTGCTGGAATTAGAATGTGTTCCATTGTTGCCTTGTCCGGTAGAACAACCTCAAAACCCTGATAATTTGAAGCATTAGGGGAGACAGTAGGAAGATAAAACAAATTCAAAATGAAAGATTTGATGCTTTAGAAACTAAACAAAAACAATCGTCAATTAAATATTCTAGATCTTTAGATAGCTCAGCTATGTATTTGTTTTGATTTGAAGGTAAAGTTTAAACTATCTCTAAAAATCGAAAACCGAGTTTAATCCAATTAGTTAGTAGAATCACTTTTAAAAAGTGATATCCAGGATTTAGATTCCTAACATCTGTAACCCTTTTTCTCTTATTCCCAAGTTTGAATGTGGTGCAAATGAAAACTTATCTGCTCCTATTTTAAGTGTTAGAGCCTCCAAATTTAGCTCTCCTTTTAGGGCATAAGAAATATTGGCTTGGGAAGCAAGACAGCAAAAAAAATTCAGATCCGGAATCAGATAGTATAGTGAAGGTGCAATATTCGAACTCGAATAAGGTAAATTTTTGCTAGGAAACGAGAAGTACGATAAACATAAGAGCAAGTTATGTGACTCGAACACTTCATTTTCTTTAAAATACTCGTACTCGATGCATACTCTAACATGCATATGATAATATGATCGTTTAAATATATATAAAAAAATGAGCATACTTGAATCGGATAAATACTCATATCCATGCTAGTCCGGAATCCGAGTAACATAGAGGGGCAAGAGTTAGAAATTAGGATACCTAGTTCCATAGTTTTTGCTGATAAGGACAAGTAGCTACAGTTTCAGAGGCGGATAGCACCCCAAGCCGCACGTTAGTCCCAGCTTCCAGTGGCTTCAGCTTTGCTTCCTTGAGCTCCCTGGCAACGCATTCACCAACATGAAAAAATGGCAGTGAGCAGCCCTCAGATATCTCATCATGCCATGCATTCGAGGCATGGCATGGCACAACAATGCATCAAGCTCCGGATTGCTCAAGAAACACTCGTTTACATCTCAGGTTCTCGATCAGGCACCTGTCGTCTAAGTCTGGATCGCTGCAGACAACGAAAGGAACGCATTCTTCCCCATTTCTTGAGCTCCAACATACAAGTTTCTCCAGGAAAATAAGGGTGGATAAAGCTGAAACACCTCCGATAATTCCTACAGTATTTGCTTGATAAATAAGCAGGGAATTCTGAGCCCGGCATTTAGACAGTACTGAAAATGAACTTGATGTCCTTTTGGATTCAGCTAGATTGCAACTCTCATCTGTTTGTAGTAGAGTTGAAGATATTTGTACCGAAAAACTCAGATTCGGATTCGGATTCGGTCTTGTTCTACAACGGATTCTGGTTTTACTTAAATTACCTAGAACTGGTTGGCAGTTCACAGTATGGAAAGACTTAGTCATGCTTCCATCAAACATCCCTAAATTACTAAAAGCTTCTAAAAGCTTATTAAACAGTTTCGAACCAGTGAAAATCACGGTCCATGATCGTAATTTAAATCTTTTTTTTTAACCACAATTTCCTTCATACTAAATCTAGTTTAAAATGCTCTTAGAATCTCCAAAGAAAGTGTTGTATTTCAGCCTCTAAAATCCTCGTGTCTCGAAAAATCTCGATAAGACTCTCGAAACTAGCACCAATCTTGTTCAGACTCAGGTGTAAGTATCGAATATGAGAAAATATTCGATATAACTATATTTAATTTTTTAAAAATTTTTTTATATATTTAAAGAATTCTTTAAAGAGTCATATCTCATATCTATATCAAAAAATATATCAAATATAAATAAAAATCGAAACATCATACAGTACTACTATAAAACCCCACCGACATATGTCTAAGAGGAAATTTCCCTCCGCCATAATCAACAATCAGAGCTTTTATTAGATGTCTGTAAATGGCGGAAGGCAAAATGGGGACCAATGATAATTCTGTATGAGCTTTTTTATATCTGCAATCTATGAAAAAAGGAATGAAAGAAATTTAAAAAATAATAACAAGAAATTCTTTATAATTGTCACCCTCCATTACTATTGCATCATTGTCCACCGTTTAAAGCATTAGATAAGCATTAATAATTCAATGAACGATTTTTACAAATCCACATAAAAGACAGATTATATGTTACTAATGAAATTTTCTTTCCTTGACAAATGCTAAAAGTGATGGCAGCAAATTGAGATTTTCAGCTGTCAGATAGCAAGCTTCTCAACTGCGGTGCTTAGCAAAATTACTGCAGTAAAAAAAAA
>JBBYHM010388360.1:0-14910 GCA_038381775.1 Adansonia rubrostipa | reverse complement strand
TAATTGAGAAATCGTCATTTGAAATGGCGATTTCTCAATTAAATTGAAAAATTGACCTATTTCGATAAATAATCTGATTCTGATTTATTTTGATAAATAAAAAAAAATTATGTATTATTTACATAAAAAAGCCGGTAAATATGTCCCCACAACATTATTTGGTGATGAATGACAGAGTGGTCATTGCCTATTTATTTATTTATTTATTTGTTAAAGCTGCAAAAAGCTTGCTGGGTGGTTAGACTTTGTATCTTTTAAATTTAAATCATAAACGTTCACACTGACACGACCTCGCAAAGCAAGGCACACAAGTATCTTTGATGTAGCAGCAGCAAAATGATAATTAAAAAGAAAAAAAAAAGGAAAAAAACAGACAAAGGGTGGGACTTAGGAGGAAGAAGCGGGAGGCAGGCAGAGCAGCAGCTATGAAAGCTGGTGATATTTTGCTGTTAAAAGGAGAACAGTTCCTTCCTCTCTCTCTCTCTCTCTCTCTCTCCCCGCAATCAAAGAGAGTTAATAAAAATGAACATAAATTTCAACATTTAGAATATGGAAAATCTAGACTACTACGTGTAATAATTTTCATGCTGAAGTACGTCTTAATTGTTCCTCATCGTAATTCTTTTTCTATTTTTTTTGTGGAGGGAAAAATCATCAAGAACGTAATCCTTTGTTTGTCACAATTTGAGCTGACATTTTCAGCCAACTCCAAGTCCAACACATGAATTGTTTGAGAAAACTTCCAGTCGATGAAGTTGGTTGGATAACGGGGCTCTCACAGCCTCATACGGGCAAACAAGGTGCACCATTTTTATTTTATTTTTTACATTGAAAGACAGGCGAGCCAAGGTGTTGAGATCAGAGGCTATTCTTTTAATTTTCAAAAGAAAAAGCACATCTTACCTCCTCTAGTAATAAATAGTGTATAACTAGCTATCAGGAAAAAAAAAATAAAGGGGGGGGGGGGGGGAAGGGGGGGAACAGAAATGAGTGATAGGCGGACGGTGCACAGGAGAGACTCAGGCCTCCAAAATGATTGTAGTCTGAGAAACCTATAATAAAAGAAACAGCTGAGGGGAGAGGAGAGAAGGCATCAACTTAAATCATTGTTTTTAATTGTGACAGGGGTTTTGTTTTGCTTTCATTTGCATGTGAATTAATTGCAAAAAACACCAACTAGTGCATATGGACTAGGATGCTGTTGTCCATTTCTCCAAGGATTTTATTTCTTTCTCTTACCTACATTACGTTCATTTCCTTTTCTTGCCATCCATTCATCCATCCATCCATATCTTCTATACATCTTTGATTGAACACAAGACAAATGGTTCCTTCGCCTTTGCCTTTTGCCACAACAAAGTTTTGTATGTCCTGTTTTAGGATGCAACCAGCTGTTGCTGTCCCGTGCACATGGCCCTGGGCGGCATCTTTTATGATTTGATATTACTGTGCCAGAAACAGTGATTTTTTTTAGTTACTAAAATTGCCGCAGTCCAACCTATTGGAATGGGACTTCTACAAAATTCAGAGGTAAGAGAACTTAAAACTTGGGTTGGGCCAAACAAAACGAAGCAACCATTTACGGCTGCTCTGCCTAACATTGTTTTCTTTCTAGCCTAGACATGCAGGCGGTAGGACAGCAGTTGCTGACTTGAGCAACACGAGCTCCTCTTGAGTTGGAGTACGCACAACACCATCCCGCCGAGGCCTGGTTTCTACTTCACTTTCAGTTTGCTGGCGCTCGACTTTCCTACTTGTTCAGTTTCCCCTGATTTGCCTCCATCAAGAATATATTATTATTATTATTATTATTATTATTATTATTTTGGCACATTCATTCAGATTCCAACGGTAAGAGCTTGAATTTGCAATGTATTATAAAAATTTCTTTCATGTTTTAGAATCTCAATACATAATCTATGGAATAATAATAATAATAATAATAATAATAATCATACCTCACTCGTTCATTTCACTGTAACCATTCTCAAACCCTAATTCATTTGTAAAGCAGCCTGGGATCAAATTCACCAAAACATGATCTCTTATTCCCATAACCTGTTACTTTTCACCACTTTACACTCTAACTCTAAATAGGAAGTTGACAGTTTAAAACTACTGTGATTTGGTTCCATACTAAGATTCAACATGCACAAAATGAAGACGAATTAAGCAAAGCTTAGTGCTAAAACAAAATCAATGATGACCGCATCTAAGGATTTACACCGTTGTAAGTAAGGGAACAAAACTATGCGGCCTAGAATCATTTTTTTTAATTTTTCTTGTAAAAACTGGACTCTCAAATTAAAATAAAACATCAGCAAGGCAACCATTTATCAGTTGCTGCATTGCAAAGATGCCAGGATGCTAGGATCAGGCTTCAACCATAGGCTCAGGACTAAATTGCTCACTCCGAGACCTACTTGACTGTCGTGCAGAGTTGAAAAGGATATCTTTGATAACCTAAAAGTTTAAAATAAAAAATTTTCAAAGGATAAATGGTTAAATGTAAATGAGAGAATCAATTTATGGAGTTCCAACGTTTCAAAAAAGTTATGAATTTCGAAGAATCCATCAAAAAAGCTAGTCACCTGTGCATTAAACCATGAACTTGCTCCACATTTTGTCTTTGCACTATCTCTAGTAATCTTAGCAAGCTATGACTCTTCCTGCAACTCATAAGTTGGTATCCACATTGCGTTTAGTGAGAGAAAATAAAATTACCCTCTAAATAGCATAAGAGAATTATACAAATAACAAAAATTATACTGACCTTCTTTCAAGGGGGAACTAATGGGCCAATGCGAGAATGAGCCAATTGATTCTCTACTCACTCCAGCCTTTCAGCTACAAGATGAAACAATGTGATCAAAACAAAGAACAAGAACTTGGTCTGGAGTTCACGTGCAGACAAGAAAATTATTCTCAGTATACAGCAACATTTTCCTCTCGAATGAGACAAGAAAAGAACAATTACCTAAATCTGAAATTTGTCCTGCGCCATAATCTCCATTGCCCAGAAGAGGCGAAGAGGAAAGGGTATTCATCCAGTACTTATTCCATAACAGATCCAAGAGGTGACAATCGAGAGAGGACTTAAATAAGTTATCTACAATGCACAATACTGCAGAAAAACATACAACAAAATGAATAAACAGTTAAATGACAAGCATCCTTAAAAAAAAAAAAAAAGAGAACGTTAATGGAATCACATAATAGCCTGTTTACAGTTCCCAACAAAGTCTTTGATCTTATTCAGAGTAATGATATGACACTCAAAGATAGGGTCAGGAGGCTTACATCCTTCAGGGTCTGTCCTGAAAGCTCCAATCTCAACTTTTCCAGCAGAAACAGCCCTTGTTGGATCAATTACAACTGCCAGGAAGGGCTCCTGAAACTGCTGCTTTAGTATTTGGGTTGAAATATCAATACCAAACAGCCAGCATCCATACCCAGGATGAGAACGGTACCATCCAACAACATTCTCCAATCGTCCAGCCTATAAAAACGACATCTTAAGAGAAATAGTTTTCATAGTCAACATTATTATGGTTTCAACTTGAAGCGGTGCTAAAAATCCTTAACATCACATACACACACACAGACACACACACACACACACATAAGTGAAAACCACCTAGTTCAACTCAAGTACTAGTTTGGAGGGAAATTGAGGTGAATAACAATTTTCCTTTTAAAAGGAGCAAAAAGGGTGTATGGATTAACTCTTAACAGTTTAAGATTACTCATAAACCAATCACTTAGGTTTTTCCGTTTCCATCCATAATTATCAACTCTTCTATTTGTCTGAGCTTGGCTTACACAGTTAATAGTCGTAAGTAAATTACAGAGACTGACCTAATTGAGGGTTTCATGAACATTAGTTTTACAGAAAAATCATATTAAAAAGGAGGAAAAAATCCATACTTTGGGGAAAAACAAAACAAAAAATAAGGCTAAAAAACCTGCTTGTTGGTCTGAGAATAATCGACCATACACTCATAGGCATCGGCCTGAGCGTTAACCCTAGTTTCCATCCCTTCAACAGGCAAAGCAAAGGCGTCCATGACAATGATGGCATCGCCGTCAGTCTTGCCTTGCATCAGCCCCATCACCTCTATGGTGCCACCAGATCGGGCATGAAGAACCATCTTGAGGAGAGCCAGGGCAGAGATTTTAACGCGCTTGAAGAAGTGGCGATCATTGGTCCAAGGCTTCCCTTGTTGGAACTTGGCTTGAGCCGCCTCAACGTAGTAGAATATCGAGTCTGATGAAGGGTCTGGTGTTTCCACTGTAAGGATGTTGTTCTCTAATTCCCATGTTTTCTGGGCTATTGCGGAATCCATCCTACATTCCAGCTCCCAATTAACAACCCAAAGCCAAGGTTTTTACTTTTATATCGGACACTGGAGAGGTAAGGTGAGGTGAAGACGGGCGATGCGAGGCGAGGCGAGGCGGGCGATTGTGGGATGAAAAACCGTCGCCAAACCATGAGTTTAAGCACATTATCGTCGGTTGGCCTATAACCGTTCACTGTTCTCGTGCTTGGCCTTTATTTCCACTTGCTCGAAAATATTGGTGGCCCGGCCTTCAGTATATATAATCAGCGTTACTATTAATTTTTTTTTAAAGAAAAATAGAAAACAAGTCATAAAAGGTCTTTTCATAAATCAATATTTGCTACAAAATCTTACTACTAAATTTTAAGTAGTAACTATAACATTGTTCTTTTAATCCATATAAATTTATATATTCAAGTACATAAAACTGTTTTGTACTGAAACAAACCAAGAAAAAAGGAAGTAATTATCCACTACTACAAAAATCAATTCCTGAACTGAAGACCTGACTGAAACCTAAGTCTGAAATCTCCTCCATCTTGACAGCTAAAAAAGGCTTAACTAACGCCACACTCATTTCACAAATAATCTTTCATGCCATATTATTATCCTTCTACTAGTTTACAGCTCATTTTACAGTAAGCTGGCTACGGGCACAATATTAACATAGCATCTATCTCACCCGTCCCCTGCCTCTTCTGTTGTATCTGCTCACTTTCTTACCCTGCCGCTTCTCCATATCGCTGCTGCTTTTGCCTCCCAAGCTGCGTTTTGAGTTTGGTGTATTCAGGTGTTGTGGCCAACCTTCATACTGCATGCTTGAACTGTCTTGGGAATCAAACACAACATCATTTTCATTTGCCACTGGAACTTCGATCGAAGCCTCACTCAATAGCTCACAGTTTTCCTCTGCCGCCACTCCTGTTGCATTGTCATCACCACAACCAACTGCATTCTCTTCCTCATTAATTGCTGCTCTGTCGTTTTGAACTTTATCCAGTTCAGCTGACATACTGAAATCAGGGAGAAACTAATAATAATAATAATAATAATAATTAATAATTCAAACAACGCAAAACTAAACTATTCAGGCTAGCAGCAGTATTACCTGGATCCTGAAGAAGGGAACCCGTTGGCTGTAGATGCAGCACCGCCTATCTCAGCAACTTCTTTTATTGTCAAACAGTTTTTATCTTCTAATTGTGAGCCTGCAGATTATGTTTAGGGGTGAAACACTTTCTTTCGTAATCTAGTATTAAACAATGGACTTTATCCACTCCTGACCTTCCTCTAAATGTGGACAAGAACACCCAAACAGCAATAAGAATCTTTACAGCTGTGTTCGTGAAGCAATATTTTGAGGGTTTAAGAAGGATAGTGACAGACCTCGGTAAGAACGTCAGGTAGAAAAAAGTGAACAGCAAATAAGTAGTTTCTTACCCTGTACAGTTACTTCCCTAGTAGAACTAAACCGTAGGATAGACCCGTTGCTGTCCTTTAAATGATCGACATCAACACCAACATCACTGTGAGATGAAAGAGGTTAAAAGTTACAAGAAGAAAACCATTGACCTTTTCATTAAAGAAAGAAGCCAGGAACTTCACAAGTAACTCTAAAAACCTCTTTATTATCACTGCTGACAATTCTTCTTTTTTCCCCGGAAGGGGAAGTGGGGATTGTTTAATGAGAATAAGACTAACCTATTTGATAGAGTTTTGATATCTACCGTTGATTGAAGTCTCTGTCCCACATCTAATGTCTCATCTGAGCCATCCCAGAAAACTCACTTAGGAAACAGTTGATGAAGGTAAAAGATTTATCAGATGATAAAGACTATACAAAAGAGAAAAGAATGAAATAAAGTATGGTTGCAATTATCCATAATCGAAGATGAAAAATGCAATGCCTCAATCACAATTTCATTAGACAAAGAGCAAGTCTAGAAAATAAAAATACTTCTTTTGAGATTGAGCCACTGGGAAATCTTGCAGGAACAATAACCCATCATTCTTCCACAAAAAGGATAACACATAACTCTTTTTCTGCCCATGAATCAGTAATCATAAATTCATGACTAGCAGACCTGCAATAGAGGACCGCCCTAGCTTTTCCTACATTTATGAACAATGCCAAAAGGATGAATGCAAAACCTCTGTTAAACGAAAAACAAACACCTTGTAATCAAATCACCATCCACAACTTTTTCATGACATAAAAAATTGGGCAAGGTAGGTTATCTCTGAGGCGAAAGTTCCAATGCAAGAATTGATTACAGTTTCCAGTCTAGTGATACTTGTCAACCTTTATTTATACCTCAGTGACAAATGTAACTGAAGAATTACGGGGAAATTTCTATGGTGAACAGAAATTTCTTTGAATGCTACAAATTAGTAGCAAGTCTCACCCACATCCTGAATTATTTAATTGCCTTATATCATGCACCATGTATTAAGTACAACAATTAGAGATATGACTGTCTTTCTTCATATTTAAAAAACGGTGCTTACAATGCAGTATATATAAAGCTCCTATATTGGTTTGAGGTAAAACTGACAATAAATGATACAAAGGCTGCAACTATACCTCTTTTTCCCTCAATGTTTCGAATGGCTTCCATACCCTTTGCAAGAAATAAGTAAAATGTCAAATATCATAGTGCTTAACTAATAAAACAAAATATCAACAATAACAAATCTAACGGCAAAAGAATCTGCATAACTAAGAGCAAAAGATTCTGGTAACAAACTAACAGGCAAAGAATCGGCATAACTATACAATAAAAGACTTTTCAACAAGCACTATGTTAGCATCCCATAAGATACCTGGTTTTCTTGGCAACCAAGAGTAGCTGGGATTGGTAAAGCATCATTATTTAATGCATCTTCTGTAATCTGTGAAACTGAGATGACAAAAAAGATGCAATGTCTTAGAATATTACTGCCTAGAAACTGAACAGACGAGCCAAATTTTCAAAATCAGGAAATACTATCTGAAGAGAATACGTGCAAGGAGAATGGATCTTCCCACAAACTTCTCAATAAAAGAATAGAGTTTCCTTCCAACAAGTTAAAACTGCACCTGGTCTTGTAGTCAAGTCTACAGATGCATCTACTGATTTTTTTGAGTTCTGTGGATTATTTTCCTCAGCAGGGCCCAAGTTTTTAGCAACTAAAGAGTCAGGAGCACTTTTATGTTCTAATGCAAACAAAGACAAGTCAATTTTTGGAGATGATAGAGTCCTCAGCATTTCTTCTGTTGCCTTAGATCTCACTTTTCGTATTTCCTCTTGGATGTTCCATGAGCCAGAGGCAGAAGAATTCCTTTTCCGCTGCATTCATGTCAAGTATATAAGAAGCAAATTAAACCATACCCTAAGGGAAAGAACAAAAAAAAAAAAGCACTGCACAGACGATTACACTTACACCCACATGCACATTATTCATACAAGCATAAGTGCATGCATATTCTCTGACACAGTAAACCAAGTTTCATAAGCTTCATGTCAAAGAAACCGCTAATGTAATTTCTTTTCTGTTATAATTGCAATATAGAAAAGTTAACCACAGTCTCAACCACAAAAGCAATTTAATATCATTGAAAATTTAAAGAAAGCAGCAACTTAATTTCCATAAAATACATATATGCACTATTACATAAACTCAACAGAGGAATAAGCATATAAGAGCACCTTGGATGAGGACGAATACTTGCCCCCAATTGAATATGGTGTTTCTTCCTTGAAAAGTGGCATTCCACATGGTGATGGAGATCTAAATTCAATATTGTTCGTAGAAGGTGAGGCCCATGGAGGACGAGTTCGCATGTATGTTTTGGCCATGTCCACAGGTGATCCTGCTTCACCTTCGGCTCTCTGCAGCAATAAGAACTTACTGACTTAGAGACAAAGATATTTTTAAACTAACATAATATTTAAATATCAGCATTCATCAAAAGTTTTCTCTCTACAATAGTGGTTTTTACATCATTACTCCAATGGAAATTATGCACTAAAGAAATGGCATCACTTTGCACCGTTGCCTCCATCAGTGTGCGTAAACTGTGAAACCAAATTAATGCCACAACACAACTACATCCATTATAAGCAAATAGACATCTATAAGAATTTATAGTAAGGTGAGGGGGCCAAAGGATAGGTAGTTTATATCAATTTATGGCTCATATTCAAACTTGTCCCTATAATAAATGTTAAATCCTTTCTTAATAAAGTCTACCATGTAAGTAAAACAAACATTTAAGTATAAGAATCATGATCTATATAATATATATTGATATTCTAGAACCATTTGAAAAGGGGTCAATAATTTGAGGTTGGACCAACTAGGATGTTTATCTTAGAAGCCATAAACATCATACAGACATATTGACATATTGACATATATGTATCCAAAAAGAGAAGAAAAAACCCATGAAAAGACATCAGATTCAAACTTGTATGAAAGTAGAGGTAGAACATAGTTTCAATCTGCAAAGAAAAAAGCAAATGGCAAAAAACCAAGGGAGAAGGAGAAGGAGAAGAAAAAGAACATTCAGCATAACTTATATGAGGCAAAGAGGAAATACATGAAAAGAAAATCAGCTTAAAAGTTGTATGAAGAGAGAAGTAGAAGAAACTCGGGAAAGCAGAAAGGAGATGGCACAGAATAAAAGGGGGAAGGGGAGGAACCAGAACATTCAGCATAAGTTTACAAGGCAAAGGATAAAATCACACAGCTGTACTCGAGAAACTAGCATCACTGATAAAACCGGCAGCATCACAACTAAAGCCCTTGTCATCTACCCCTTTCCCAAGATAAAATTCATATCTCATGGCTTTCCACAGGCATTCATTCCTTGTAAGAAAAGAATTCACACACAACCAAAAAAAAGTGTAATCCACAAGCATCATAGGGGAAAGAGTTACAAACATGTGTCATTGTAACAGAATTCAGAACAGAGGTCCCATGGTGCAATTCTGACTTAGAGTTTGATCCTGACTTCTTCTCCTCTAACCATTTTTTTGCCTCTATAACTGCTGCACTGCAAAGATCATGAATTTCAACACCTGAAAAATAAGAAACACAATCAGTCAAAGAGGTGCTGAGAAGTTCATTCTTAAAATCTGTTGCCAGTCAAGTTTGTGAAAGCACACCACTTCCAACAGTTCTGTTAGGCGTTTCATTTAGCCTCTCAAGCCCCGTGCCTCTGATCATTGGAGAATCCACAACTCTAGACTTGATAACATTTGTTAGTTTATCACATTCTTCCCTGGTCAAGATAGCATTCATTCAAAACTCGAAGTTTATGCTTAATGGGAGATATAAATGAGGGATTATAGTCGAAATGCATAACCGACTAAAAAATGTCATGTGATGTTTGCCAAAGAATAAAACGCCATAAATGTCAGAACACACATGAATTGCTTGGTTTTGATCAAATATTTTAGGAACAGGACACCTTATGGAGGAAGAAGAAAAGGATTAAAGCAGGGAAAACGCCCAAATAAGCAAATAAGAAATAAAGTTCTTTACTTACCTAGAGAACGATACCTGCATGAGAAGCTGCTCTATTAGACTCTTGGTTTCATTCTTTCCTGCAAAAGACTGGGGCTGCCTCTGATGCCCCGTAAAGGAACAACTAAGGAATCCTCTAAGATCATTATAGTCATCACTAGTGTGAAGAATGTCTATATGCTACCATGGCAAGTAAATAAAACAGGGAAAAAGAATATTATCAAATCAGCATGAAATTTACTACCAGTATCACCAAATTAAAGTTTAAAAGGAAAAACCCAAGTTTTTTTTTTAAATCTTTTGCAGAATGACACAAAGCATAGGGGGTGGCATACTTACAAGTTCTAGCGAGACATCCTGATCATCATTTGTGCCAGCAGTGCCATCTGCACCGGGAAAAAAAAAAAAAAACTCTGAATAAAGATGGATGCAGCATAACTGCTATATATACACTGCTACCTGAGAAAGTAGAAAATTTTCAGAAGCATAGAGAGTGTAACAAAATGGAATTTTTATCGCCTCCTATATTAATCTGATTTTTGGTCTCTACTTGTACCAAAGAGAAATATGCTTAATTATTCATTAAAAGGTTAGGGCCCAGTGGAAAAGGGCATCAAAGATGATGAAAGCCTGAAGAATCAGGATAACAACACGTAACCTCCCTGAAAACTAGTAGCCAAAAACAGCTGAATTGCAAAGCAAAGTACTTTGCAAAAGTGAAGCGTAACAACATCAATGCTAGTATTAACGCACTGCCTGCAGGCTGTGGCTATAATCCAACATTCTAGGCTCCATTTTTTTTTTGGTATGGAATTGAAACTTAACAGAAAAGCTACAACCAAAAAAAAAAATCCGTCAATCGAAAACCTAGAATATAAGCTATTAACACCAAAACGAATATCATTAAACTAAAGGTAGAGAGGGAAGGAAAGGGAAAAGTCGGATCTTGAAAAATATATGCTTTAAGTGAGAGTATGAAAAATGCTATGTGGAACCTGAAATGGAATCATGGTCTGAAGACGAAGAAGAAGAGGAGGAGGAGGATGAAGATTCAAAGCCGAAAACAGAGGAGAGCACCCTAGTGGCGCCGGAGACGACCGCGCGAGTGGGGGAAAAAATGTGCCTGGAGATCCAATTAGGATTTTGTTGAGTTGAATTGAGCAATCTGGGGCGGTCGTAGGGCCTCCTAGGTAACATGGTTGGCCTGGACCGCAACATCTTGCCACCGGATCTGGGTTCTCGGCGTTGGCCAGCTCCTGAAATCGTGGCCATATCGAAGGAGGTAAAAAGAGGGGTTCGTTAGTTACTCGTTACAATTGCAAAGAGGTTGGAAACAACTTTCAGGGGTTTGTCAATGTTCTGTCTTTTCCGCAACCGGAAACAAAGAGAGAGAGAGAGAGAGAGAGCTGTGGACGCTGCGTATTTATAAATTGGTTATTTGATCCATTTTGAGAGCTTTCTTTTTTCTCTCTCCTATAGCGGTTATTAACCCTTTATTTATTTTTTCCATAACGTGTCCAAATTCAATTAGTTTTTTTTTTCTTTCTTTTTTCTGTCGGAATGGGTCGTCAAGAATAGATATTCTCCAATCGAATTGTTAATTGCATTAATTACATAACATAATAATATTAATTAATTAATTAATTAATTAATTAATTAATTAGGATAAACAAAGGGGTAAACAGCTGCAGTATATATAAATATGTAAATACAGCTACTCTTGTAAGAATTTTGCAATGAAAATGCATATTACATTCAAATTTTCTTTGACCGCTTGTTGAAAACCATTTATTTATTTGAAAACAATTTCTTAGTTGAAAGAAAAACCACTGAAAACTGAAAATCTCCCAAGTATAATTGTTCCCCGTTAGATGGCTATTACATTGCATTCATAAAATATGATATCTTAAGCAAAATAATTCTATCAAGGAAATGGGCATTATAACCGCATGAAATGCTAATAATAATAATAATGCTTTTTAAATTCAATTCTAACCAACCAGAACATTGGATCGCAAACATAACAAGTTCCAAAGGTATTTTTACATGTTTAAGAATCTAAAACTATCTGCTGCAGCAATTATCAAATCGCTCACCACTTCTACAGCATCAAAAATCCTTAATTAGCTTCACTTCTTGCTTGTGTGTGCTGCTGCTGCTGCTGCTGCTGCTGCTGCTGCTTACCAAAAATTGGGAGAATGAATGAATAAAACCAAAAAAACTCTTTTTAACTAAAGCCATAGGATCAATTGCACACTATTCATGCCTTACCCTCTACAATTGTCACAAATATCAGTGAAAACTGAAGCTAAGCTCATCAAGAGTTGGCTTTGTAACGTAAAGCATGTATAAAAAGGGAAACAAAGATATCCAAACATTACATACCTAACTATCATAAAAGCGGGAACGGCGTCTTCGAGAACTGTGAAAATCATGAAAACAAAAAATGGATAAACTTTGAAGAAAAAAAATAGTATATGGAAACAATAACCGTTGTCATGTAATTCTAACAAACTAAACATTGCATTCGTTTTTATACCTCACTGCCAACTTGCACTCTAGGAGGATGGAGGTGCTGGAGATAAAAAAAAATAAACACTTCATATTACAGCCTAAGCACACAACAGATAATGGGCTGTGTGTGGGCTGTGTACCCAGCAGCCAACAGCAATGATATATGTGAAATCAAGCTAGATTATATAGATTGCAGCTGTACCGACCACAAATAAAGCTGAAAGAAACTCTTTAATCTTTATCATAGTCGTTGCACCCACATATCTGGTTCATTCCATTTCCAAACTTCAGAAATCAGACCCATTCATTAGGAATTTGACCAAGCCCAACAACACAAGCTGTTATAATGTAGGCCAGACATCTCGTTAATTATCCAAACAAAGATTTGCCTTTATAATATCTTCAGGAAGACTCAAACAATCTCAAAAACAACCGACTAGGACTCTATGTAGAAAACCAATTAATCCAACAATGGCGGATCATTAGATGATTTTCAACGTCTGAGCCAACATAAAGCAACCGTGTTTCTGTGATGCCCATTATAATACCTTAATTCTGAAACAAATAAGTGGAACTAGATATGAACAGAATAATAGAACACCTAAGAAAGAGAATGGGAAGAAAAACACTACTGACCTCCAATAACTGGAGCTACCTCTTGACTGGCCACTTGTGCTCGCAAACTCATCATCGGTTTCCTCTACTCTATATTCTGTAAATTCTGCAGAATTCACTGAACCCTCATCAGAATTTGATGAAGCATAACTAGAGCGGCGACTTCCCCTTCTAGTATCAGTGACTCTTGATCTCCTTCTATTTCTAGAAGTCCTGAAGTTATCAAACATCTGATATAAAATGCAAGAGGTCCACCAGTTGCGCTCATCACCAGGGAAATCCTCCAACTCATCCCCAGATTCATATTGACCATATTCAATTACATAGTCTCCAAGAACCACTCCACGTGGGACTTCTGAATGTATAGTGCTCAAAACATCTATTATCTCAGAGGACTGCTGAAAATTTTCCCAATCAAGCTGCCGAGCAGGATCAATTTTCGAAGGACATGCATGAGGGTGCTCTAAGAGAGCATGTTTATGTAGTTCCATGTAGGTTCCTGCAAATGAGCATTGTTCCTCCTCACAACAACGCTTTTTCTCATCTAGAAGTAAACGAGCCTTATCAACAATAATCCATCCAGTGACTTGCCCTCTACATAAGGGACAAGTTGGCCAGCAGCTGTCTTCAGATACTGTCAGCTGAATGTTTGTTGCAGAAGATGTATCGGATATTGAAGGGGACGGCATTCCATACGCAATTTTGAATCGATCCAAACAATTTGAATGCATGTGATCTGTGTCGCACACAAAAGGACGGCAGCCTTTCTCATAAGATGAGCATTGGAGAAGTACACCATTGTGGGGGAAATCCAAACATATAGGACAAAACACATCATCCCAATTGGTATTCAACTGAACATCCTCCATGTAAGAATTATTGAATTGGTGCCCGCCTTCACGAAAAGGTTTGAAGGCCATAAAGAGATAATTTGCAAAATAACTTACAAGCACATGGCATGCATCTCCCTCATACAATAAAGCTAGATTTAAACCATAAAATAATTTTTGGAGAAACCAACCAAACTTCAAGGTGTCAAACAAGTAGAACCAACTGTTGATCTACCATATGATGCCAACTAGAAAGCTGCACATAGCAGAAGAAAAACTCAAGTTGCAATCAGAAGAAGTTTAATCGCTTCAAAAATCCAAATTCGACAATCAAAGTGGATGGGAAGAGCCTCACAGCGATCAAGCAATTTTGAAGTTGTATGCTAAGAAAGGTTTTTTTTTTTTTAACAACTAGTACAATCTTAAAACCAATCAACTTATCAGATGCCTGCAATAGCATGGAACTGATTTCAAAACAGAGGGATGAAGAGATATCCAGATTGACACTCGTGATGAGTAATACTATAACTATTTTTCACACTTTGAAAATAAAGACATAGAATGATTGAACTTTGATGACATAATTGTTAATAACGAAATACTAAAATGATAGAAAAAGAAAGAATAAAGTGCATAGGCAATTACGAAAATGATTAAAAAAGAACAGTAAAATAACCAGATTCGTCACCGTACCTAAAAACTAGCCAAAATGATCAATTGGGGATTCAGCAAAATGGGAAAGAGAGTCCATAAAGCAATAAATCTTGTAAAAAAAAAGACTACACCCATAATGGTAGTATTAACAGAAGTAAGAAATCAACTACGTACAACATAAGTATCGGGTGAAACGGATAAAAACTAAGAAAATCAACCAAATTTAAAAGCTGCCTATTGACCATATTCAAAGAAAAAGGAAAAACATAAAGAAGAAGACGATGAAGAAGAAGAAAGAGAAGTGACAAAATTGTGGGGCGTTACCTTGGATGTATTTATTTTGAAGCGCAGAAGAAAGACAAAATTTTCACTTCCCCTTTTCTCTCTTTTGTTGTGCTTTGGGTGATAGAATTGAGAATTGATTGCCTCTTTCCCTACAATTATAT